>JXCR01148370.1:118725-137639 GCA_002079205.1 Phalaenopsis hybrid cultivar
ATATTTTTGAATGTATAAATATATAGCAAGTGCATGTGAGCTAGTATAAGAAGTCATATAACTATTCTATGTAATATCTTCATATGTTAATTTGATGTGGTAGGTTAGCATAAGTTTTATTTATTTTCTTCTTATGTAAATGTGATGCAAATATAAATGTAAAGCCCAATAAAACTAAGGAAAATTTGTGATCTAGATATATTGCATGAATATGTATGTGGATGAGTATTTCCTTTCCTTGCATTTATTTCCTCTGTTTATTTCATGCTTTTAAATATGTATGAGGATAGATAAGATAATGGTTATGGGTTTTGATTGATGAATGAGAGATAAAGGAGAAGTCATGAGGCTCCTATGTGTTATGTGAGGAAATAAGATATCTAGCAAATACCTTATAATTTTAAAAGTTTTAAATATTTTAATTTATAAATTAAATGTGCTCAAAATGAAATATTTTCAAATATAAAGACGTTTTATATACTTTTTCAAAATAAATTTATTTTTCAAAAATTTAAAAGATATTTTCATAAGGTTTTAAGGCTTTTTTTGAAAGAAGTTCTCATGAGAACTTATCCTCTTAAGAAGTCTTCTCTTCAAGATTTAAGAAGTCTTTAGCTTTAGGAATTTAAAAATATTTTTGATCCACTTAAACCAATGAACATGAGTTTTACTAATAACATCCTCTTAGTGTATATACATATATAACATTGAAACTTCAATTCATACATACACATCACATTATGCATTTAATTAATGCATATCACTAAATTGTTATGTATAATAAACCTAACACCGAAACTTCAATTTTTACATGCATGCTATTGAACTCTTATGTGTATACACACCTAACACTAAAGCTTCAATTAATACATACATACCACATTACCTATGCATTTAATTCATACATATCACTCTATTCTAATGTATATACAAACATAACATATAAACTTCAATACATACTACGAATAACTGAAAATAGTGGTGCAAATAGACTCACCTTCTTCAATTCTGATTTGAGGGAATTCAGTCGTCTTTGTAAGCTCGAATCACTGAACGTCACTACCTTCCGAGCTAGCTCTAATGGCGACTATATCGCGAAGGTTCATTCAAGAAGGCAGTGCTTTTGAGCGAAACCGAAAGGGAGAGGGAAATGGGAGATGGAAAGAGGAGGGGGGAGCTTTCGAGGGTTTCCAGCAGATGGCGAGATCAAGAGAGAGCTCAAACAGAGAAACAAAAATTAGGCGCGTGGGATGAGTATTTTAGGTCAGTTGCGTCAGACATCCGTCTAATTTGTGTCAGACTTAATTCCATGCTAAAAAATAGTCTTTTTGTATTATTTTCTTATGCAAATTCGATGCTAAATCTGTCACAACTCCAATAAAGTTTTGCATTGTAAGAGCATTTTTTTCGTTGAATTGTTGGACGCAAAATCCGCCGCAAATATTAAAATTTATCATTCTCCACTTAATAACCACAAATCAAATGTTAACATTTGCGTCAAAAAAATTCAACACAAATATCAGATGCTAATAACAACATCTCCTATAGCGGGATGTCACGGACAAATAGTCCCACATTGGCTAGGTGTAGGGCCGAAAAGCAGTATTTAAGTCCTGGGCTGCCCACCACCCATAAGGGCTCTTTTGGGAGGTGACAAGTGGTATCAGAGCAGATTACTGCCTGCCAGGTGTGTGGACTCTCCATGGTCCAGTGGGACCCTCGGTGGAGCCGATCCGTGACGAGGGCGTCACGTGATTGGGTGGAGGAGAATGTCACGGACAAATAGTCCCACATCGGCTAGGTGTAGGGCCGAAAAGCAGTATTTAANGAGCTCTTGATTTGTTGAAAGAAGAGAGAGAACCAAAAGGAAAATGAGAAGGGGAAGTAGGAAATCCCTTNCAAATCAAATGTTAACATTTGCGTCAAAAAAATTCAACACAAATATCAGATGCTAATAACAACATCTCCTATAGCGGGAGCTCTTGATTTGTTGAAAGAAGAGAGAGAACCAAAAGGAAAATGAGAAGGGGAAGTAGGAAATCCCTTGGAATTGAAATGGAGAGAGAATAATGGCTGAATTGGATCATGAATGGGGTTGTCTTGGGGGTTACAGCTGGAATAACGGGTTTAGTGGGAAGTTTGTTGAGTTAGTGGGGTGGATGGATGGTTATGATCAGGGAGGAGTTTATTTTTGAAATTAATTTGGTCTAAATGGGTGTATTTTGGTTGCTTCCACTTGGATCAATTAGATTTAGGCATAAGAATGATTGATATTTCAATTAAAGGTAAAAAATGAACAATTAATTAAATGGGTCCATCCCATTTTTGTAAATAAGTCGAAAAGAAGGATTTATTCTATAAGATTATTAAGGATAATAAAAAAATTTTAAAATTATCTACAATTTTTAATATGATAAAACAATGAATATGAAGGTTCAAACAGTTTCAAAACAAAATTGTGTAGCCAAAGTTATTGTCATTTGAAGTTTAAAATTAGTTGACCAGGTAGTTAGCTAAGGAGTTGAATTTCACCAAAAATTTAAATTTGGTGAAAATGATAGAGAAAAATACAATGTGTTTAATGCTCTAAATGGTTTTAGCTAATTCATGCTATATAAAAAGATATGACAGGTCAAAGTGAACTCCACCCTAAAAGAGATAAAATGATCAATTTTGACAAAAAGGTTTTTGATAGAATTTATTGTTCCAAATGATGTATTTTGAAGTTTTAAATAACTTTTATTGAATATTACCATCAATTTGAAGCCTCTTTAAAAAGATTATGGTTAAATTATTGTTTTATCTCTCACAATTATCATTTTTTCTCTCTTGATTATTGTTTACTCAAAAACTATCCAAATGGGGCTAAAATTGAGCACCAAAGGACTCATTTAAAAGATTTTGATCATATAGACACAATGGTGAAGTCCTTTTAAAAACTAATGACTCGTTGAAAAGTTTTATGCAAGACAATTTTCATACATGAAAACCTTAAGTGCACGGTCATTATTAGTGATAATAAACTTAATGCGCTTTTAAAATGAAAATTTGAGCCTTACAATAATCTGTAGAGAGAAATCAATAATTTCAAGGTTTGGTTAAGATTGATCTCAAGTGAAGTCGAATCAAGTTTCAGTCAATGGAAGGAATGTTAACTAAAAATGAGGTCAACATGCATTACCATTAATAAATCCTAGTGCTTTTATTCTTATTTCATTACTTGTAATTTTACTTTTAAACTATTGTAAGTTTTCGGCGAAATGAAACACTTTTCATATGTTTGGTTAAGGGCCTGTTTGAGATCAATTTTTTTGTTTTTTTATTTTTATTTTTGAAAAGAAAAATCATAAAACAAACAGAAAAATATTGTTTCTTTGTTCATTTTTTTTATTTGTTCATTTAATTTCAATTGATAATTTAACTAATTANTGGTGAAATGAAACACTTTTCATATGTTTGGTTAAGGGCCTGTTTGAGATCAATTTTTTTGTTTTTCGATTTTTATTTTTGAAAAGAAAAATCATAAAACAAGCAGAAAAATATTGTTTCTTTGTTCATTTTTTTTATTTGTTCATTTAATTTCAATTGATAATTTAACTAATTAACGAAATAACTATCAAATTTTAAAAATTAATCAACTTATTTAACAAAATAATTAATCATTTAAACTCATAATAATTAAAGTAAAATACTAATCACTTAATTAATAAACTTAATAATTATTTACTTAATAATTATAATTTAATTAATTTAATTAAATTAATAAAATAATAATAATCTAATTATTTAACTTAATAAATACAAACTTTAATTAATTTACTTAATAATTATATAATTTATTTAATCAACTTAATAACTATAAATTTATTAATGATTTTATTTTAATTAATAAATACAAAATTTAATTAATTAAATTAATAATTATAAAATTAAATTAATTAATACTTTTAATTAATTAATTAATTTAATAACTTAATAGCTATAAAATTATTAATTATTTAATTTAAATTAATAATTACAAAATTTAATTAATTAACATAATAATTAAAATTTAATTAATGAACTTAATTAACTTTATGATTATAAACTTATTAATTATTTAATTTCAATTAATAATTTAATTAATTAGCTTAATAATTTTAAAATTTTGATAATAAATCTACTTCATTTCTTAAAAGGTATGGCTTTTGCTTTGAAAAAATTAAAAATACCCAACCAAATGTGTTTTATATTATTAATCTTAAAACATATAAATTAAAATAGTACCAAACACGTTTTCTAAAAATAGAAAATAGAAAATAAAACAGACTGAAAAACAAAAACAAAAATAGAAATTAGAAAACCAAACAAGGCTTAAGTCTTTTGATCTTTGGATTTGTAGAACATCAAAGGAATTTTATATGATTATGAATTTAGTGTTTGTTCCAACTTAATTTAACAAGTTGAAATGGTTGCACACTTGTTTACAATGTCTTATAAATTTATAATGTTGATAAAGTTCGAATGAGCAAAATGAGAATAATAACTAAGGTTTGGTAGAATAAAAATATATTAACTAAACTCTAGCAATCATGCATAGGTTTGAATCATGCATAGGTTGCATCAACTGCAACTATCACTCGACTTTTCAATTTNTCACAAGGATGACTTGGTGATGCTACTGTTAATTCGACGAATGATCCAGTTAAGGCAGCGAGGGCATTTGAGACACCTGGTTTGAATGGCCTTCAAACTCATGAGGTGTGGATCACACTATCCAGAGAAGCTAATCATGCTCATTCTTAGAGCAAGCATATAGAAAAACTGGATGAGGATGTCTTCATGCTACGAGCTAGAGAGTCGGTACTCTAGAACGAAGTGGCATTGCTTTGGGCCAAGGTGTTTAGGATTGAGGAGGCAGTTTCAATTTCCCCATTTCAATATAAGATGAAAATGATATATAGGGTTAGAATAGGGACAATGATGTATCAGCAGCTTTCCTTGCTCAGTTAAGTTCTCGTTAAGACAGCAGCTGACGATTTTATTACGTTTTCGCCTTACGGTTGATAACTTGTAAGCAAAAGGGTTTGAATGTCAATATTAATATTTTTTTAAAATAAAAATGTCTAATCATATGTATCATAATGTGTGCTTGATGTGACTTTATTTTTGCGATTTGATACAACAAAAGACCTTTTTGCCCCTGTGCCTCTTAAGTTTTTACGACATGTTCTAAGTAATGTTGATCGGTTCAAAAGAGCTCAACTCTTCATTTCTTCCTTCTCTACATGAGCTTTTCCTTTCTTCTCCCTTCCCACAGGCTATGGCACCGAAGTTCTCTTCCGAGTTGTTTGGGGAGGTTCCCTTGAACGTGGAGTCCATGTTTACTACGAGGCAGGTTGAAGTCCTTCAGTGGTCATTTGTTTTTGGTGATTTTGTGACTCTCAGACAAGCTAAGAAGGATGAGAGATTGACTAGGGGGATCAGAGATTGTGTGGTCATCTATGTGGAAGAGCTTAAGTATGGGTTGTGGTTTTCCTTCTACCACGAGCTTTTGTCTGTCTTCAACCATTATAGAATTAGTCTGGTGTGGGGTTTGCTAAATTCAGCGACGAAAATCATGATGTTTGGTGGCAGGAGCTTTCTTGATCTATTGAACTGTTCTCACATTTCTTCAACTTCAAAATGGATAAGGAAGGTTATGTTTTTTTCTTATCCAACTCAAAACTCCAGGTGATCTATGTAGAGAGTAAAATGAAGGGCTTGTGGTTCAATTTCGTGATAGCCTCATACGAGAGAGGTTAGGGGATCACCGTTCATCCCATTCTAAGGATGAATCCTGAACAATAGCACTTGAACACATCTGAGATCAAGAGCAAGCACAAGGCTGACTCAAATAAAGTGATGTGGTTGATCGGGTTTGATCGACCTCTATAGACCTCCAAAGTTGGAAGTTTGAATTGTTTGGGGTCTCAGCCCCCTAGATCAAATGGGATAATGGGTTCTCATTTTGTCACGGAGCCCCAGTGAGGTCGGCATGTTGTCTTTCTACTTGTGTTGATCTAGCGCTGACCTGCTACTGCGAGTCCTCGACCATCTTCGGACCATGGTTCACTCTCTTGTCGTTGGGCGTTAATGCTGACTCTACTTCAAAGTTGTAATGACTCTAAGGACTACAACAATCTGGCTTGACACCTGCTCCACAATTTAGGTCCTCGTCTCCTATTTTCCCCTTTGCTTGAGCTCTTCTATCACTTTTCTTGCTTCTCTCATGTTGGCTATTTCTCTCTGGAAGCCTCCTCGAATTGTGANGAGGCCCCAAGGAGGCATCTAATCATGTAGGGTTGGGAGCATATGACGGCCTCCACCCAATCTTTTAAGGGTCGGGTGGCCATTCGCTGGCGTCCCAAAGACACTACCGATTAATTTGTCTCTTGAGGGCTTATGCTTGAAAAGTCAAACCAGAAAACTCTTGTCGGTTGCGCTGGACATNAGGGTCGGGTGGCCATTCGCTGGCGTCCCAAAGACACTACTGATTAATTTGTCTCTTGAGGGCTTATGCTTGAAAAGTCAAACCAGAAAACTCTTGTCGGTTGCGCTGGACATGGGCAGTTTGGCTCGATCACCCTGCCCAGCTAGAGGAAAAGTTGTCGGACTTGTCCGTGGAAGTCTTGTGCTGTTGAACTTTTGAGAGGATGGTCAAATTTTGATCGTCTGGAGATTATCTTCCTTCCATCCTGTATGAGCCAACTAGACAATCGTGAGATTTTGGATCATCTCTGGCGAGTCCTGGGATGCCACATCACCTCTTCTGTCGGCTGTCAGTTTTCTCTAAGATTCTTGCAGACACATTTTTTAGATATATATTTAAGTTATTTGATTCTTTTGCTCCTAGATGGAGACATCTACAATAGGGACAAGGGAATATTAAAGAGTAATAATATNTTGGCGAGTCCTGGGATGCCACATCACCTCTTCTGTCGGCTGTCAGTTTTCTTTAAGATTCTTGCAGACACATTTTTTAGATATATATTTAATTTATTTGATTCTTTTGCTCCTAGATGGAGACATCTACAATAGGGACAAGGGAATATTAAAGAGTAATAATATTTATAACTATTTAAATCAAAATAATCGAAAACTTCTATGATTACACATAAAGATCTCTATAAAAAAAGAGAGTAAAGAGAAAATTTATCTCTTCTTGACATTTCATGTTGCGGGTGTTGTCTTCCTTAATCTATTTTTAATTATCATGGAGAGTGATTTCTTCTCCAAATTAGCCAAGTTTAGGATGCCCGAAAGAAATCTATTCAGGCCATGATGTTACGAGCAAAAACTTTCTCTCGAAGAGTGTGTCCCAAGAAATATCCTATTGTGGAAGTGACCCTCTGACCTAACAGATGTAGTGGGGTCATCTGACTCACTTCCCTTGAACAAATGTCGGACAATAGTGGTAAACCCTTCGAAAAAGAGGTCGCGGAGCCATCAACTTCTTCCTGGGATCTTTCTGTGTTGGTGGGAGAATAGGGGCCAGAGCTTGTATCTATGATGACNTCTAATCTTCATACGAAGAGGTCCCAAGCAAGGGAGGGTGAATTTCCCTTGAAGAAATGTCGGACAATAGTGGTAAACCCTTCGAAAAAGAGGTCGTGGTGCCATCAACTTCTTCCTGGGATCTTTCTGTGTTGGTGGGAGAATAGGGGCCAGAGCTTGTATCTATGATGACACTATAAGAGGAACTGACAGTATCTGTTCAAGATGTGGTCTGTGACCTTGTGTCAGTGGACGCGCTAAAGGTGGATGCCTCCCTCACATTGGCAGAACGAGAAACTAGAGAGAGAGTTCAGTCTTTTACCACCTCTGATTTGCATCAAATATTGTTTTCATCATCCGATGGGNCTAGGTGGAACTGACAGTATCTGTTCAAGATGTGGTTTGTGACCTTGTGTCAGTGGACGCACTAAAGGTGGATGCCTCCCTCACATTGGCAGAACGGGAAACTAGAGAGAGAGTTCAGTCTTTTACCACCTCTGATTTGCATCAAATATTGTTTTCATCATCCGATGGGAAAACTAACACCCCAACCCTTTTGAAACGTAGTGCTGCTAGGGATACTATGGATATTGGAAATGTTGAAGATTCCAGACGTTCACAAGGATGACTTGGTGATGCTACTGTTAATTCGACGAATGATCCAGTTAAGGCAGCGAGGGCATTTGAGACACCTGGTTCGAATGGCCTTCAAACTCATGAGGTGTGGATCACACTATCTAGAGAAGCTAATCATGCTCATTCTTAGAGCAAGCATATAGAAAAGCTGGATGAGGAAGTCTTCAAGCTACAAGCTAGAGAGTCGGTACTCTAGAACGAAGTGGCATTGCTTTGGGCCAAGGTGTTTGGGATCGAGGAGGCGGTTTCAATTTCCCCATTTCAATATAAGATGAAAATGATATATAGGGTTAGAATAGGGACAATGATGTATCAGCAGCTTTCCTTGCTCAGTTAATTTCTCGTTAAGACAGCAGCTGACGATTTTATTACGTTTTCTCCTTACTGTTGATAACTTGTAAGCAAAAGGGTTTGAATGTCAATATTAATATTTTTTTTTAAAATAAAAATGTCTAATCATATGTATCATAATGTGTGCTTGATGTGACTTTATTTTTGCGATTTGATACAAAAAAAGACCTTTTTGCCCCTGTGTCTCTTAAGTTTTTACGACATGTTCTAAGTAATGTTGATCGGTTCAAAAGAGCTCAACTCTTCATTTCTTCCTTCTCTACATGAGCTTTTCCTTTCTTCTCCCTTCCCACAGGCTATGGCACCGAAGTTCTCTTCCGAGTTGTTTGGGGAGGTTCCCTTGAACGTGGAGTCCATGTTTACTACGAGGCAGGTTGAAGTCCTTCAGTGGTCATTTGTTTTTGGTGATTTTGTGACTCTCAGACAAGCTAAGAAGGATGAGAGATTGACTAGGGGGATCAGAGATTGTGTGGTCATCTATGTGGAAGAGCTTAAGTATGGGTTGTGGTTTTCCTTCTACCACGAGCTTTTGTCTGTCTTCAACCATTATAGAATTAGTCTGGTGTGGGGTTTGCTAAANTAGATTGACTAGGGGGATCAGAGATTGTGTGTTCATCTATGTGGAAGAGCTTAAGTATGGGTTGTAGTTTTCCTTCTACCACGAGCTTTTGTCTGTCTTCAACCATTATAGAATTAGTCTGGTGTGGGGTTTGCTAAATTCAGCGACGAAAATCATGATGTTTGGTGGCAGGAGCTTTCTTGATCTATTGAACTGTTCTCACATTTCTTCAACTTCAAAATGGATAAGGAAGGTTATGTTTTTTTTCTTATCCAACTCAAAACTCCAGGTGATCTATGTCGAGAGTAAAATGAAGGGCTTGTGGTTCAATTTCGTGATAGCCTCATACGAGAGAGGTTGGGGGATCACCGTTCATCCCATTCTAAGGATGAATCCTGAACAATAGCACTTGAACACATCTGAGATCAAGAGCAAGCACAAGGCAGACTCAAATAAAGTGATGTGGTCGATCGGGTTTGATCGACCTCTATAGACCTCCAAAGTTGGAAGTTTGAATTGTTTGGAGTCTCAGCCCCCTAGATCAAATGGGATAATGGGTTCTCATTTTGTCACGGAGCCCCAGTGCGGTCGGCATGTTGTCTTTCTACTTGTGTTGATCTAGCGCTGACCTGCTACTGCGAGTCATCGACCATCTTCGGACCATGGTTCACTCTCTTGTCGTTGGGCGTTAATGCTGACTCTACTTCAAAGTTGTAATGACTCTAAGGACAACAACAATTTGGCTTGACACCTGCTCCACAATTTAGGTCCTCGTCTCCTATTTTCCCCTTTGTGTGAGCTCTTCTATCACTTTTCTTGCTTCTCTCATGTTGGCTATTTCTCTCTGGAAGCCTCCTCGAATTGTGATTGATGTACTTCTCTTCTTGTTGACGGCATGACTCTACACTCACCACACCTTTTAGGAAGTGGAATCTGAAATTCTCTGAGAGACACACCTAAGGAATGAAGCACCAAAAGGAGGGAGAGGGGAACAAAGAGAGCAAAAGCATAATATAGAACAGTAAAATCCTATAACCCTTATTCAAGAAATAAATCCCCTACTTATAGGGATAGGATTGTACAATTACAATGAGTACCCTAGTATTCATAAATACAATAGGGGTATTTTGGTTAGTACTTACATATAGGGCTGGAAGCCTAGAAGGCACCCCGTTGGATGGGGTCGGGAGCCTATGAAAACCTCCACCCAGTCTTTTTAGGGCCCGGGGGCCATTCATTTGAGTCCTGGAGGCACTGTCAATTACGTTGTCTCTTGAAAGCTTATGCTTGATAAGGCGGGTCGGACAACTTCGGTTGGTTGCTTCAGACACGGGCATTTTGTCCAATCACCCAACTTGGCTAGAGGAAAGTTGTTAGACTTTTTAGTCTTGCGCTGATGGACTTTCAGAATAATGGTCAAATTTTATTCGTCTGGACTTTATCTTCCTTCCGGCATGTACAAAACCGGTGGCCTTAAGTGGTATTTTTGAATCATCCCTGACAGGTCCCAACATGACACATCATCTCCTCTGATTGCCATCATTTTTTTTTTAAGATTCGTGCAAATACATTTTTGATATATAATAGTGAAATAATTTGATATAAAAAGAAGTAAAAATATTTTTATGTAATTATTTTGAGTCAAAATGAGTCCAACACGAATGAGCAAACCTTTGTTCGTGTTTGAATTGTTTATTAATCAAGCTCAAAAAAATTTATTAGTGTTCAGCCTATTTGCTTAATGAATGAATCGAACACAAGCTATTCAATGAGTCAAACATCAAACACGAACTGTTCGCAAGAGAAAAAATTTTTGACAACCCTAGTGAACACCAACAACCAATATGAGAGGGTGAGAAAGATGGGTATTAATGCTTGAAGCTACTAGTTTGGGAAGGAGAATGAGAGCATGAGCGAGAGTTGTCTGTGGGAAATAGAGAAAGAAGACGGTGGCGACACAAGAGGATGAGTGAGAGATGCATAAGAGCTCAACAATGGCAGGAGATGCTAACTCTACTAAATAAGGCACTAGATTGTTTATTCTATAAAACCAAGTGTAATATCCATATCACATCCAAGGAAATAATTGGCTTAAATTTAATGAGAGAGAACAAATTATTATTTCTATTTATTATGTATTTTATAAGATATGATTAATAAGCATTAAGCATTAAATTTAAAGGTTCCCTAATCATTATTTGCGTGAGCATCAAAATATTTGCAGCCTGTTAAAAAAAAATAGAAAATAGAAGTAAAAAGATTGTCAATGGTGACAAGTGGTTGGTGACTGCCTGATTGATGGGCGAGGGTGCAACGTGCGTGGGAATGGAAGTTTGTGGGCTGTACTCGCTGCCCATAGAAAAAAGGAGAGGGGGATTGGGCCATGTTGGAGTGGGTCCAACAAAAAAATGGGCTGAGTAAGGGTCCCACCTTCGCCAGCCCATGTGGGTTGCCAGCGATATGATGGGGCCCACCCTCAATCATCTCCACCGAGGCGCCGGTGCTAGCCTGGAACATTTGCNGGAGATGGGATTGGGCCATGTTGGAGTGGGTCCAACAAAAAAATGGGCTGAGTAAGGGTCCCACCTTTGCCAGCCCATGTGGTTTGCCAGCGATATGATGGGGCCCACCCTCAATCATCTCCACCGAGGCGCCGGTGCTAGCCTGGAACATTTGCACTGACTTGGTTTTCTAAGCGGGATGGGCCCACTGCCACCGTCGTCAGGAGATGTTTTTGAACTCATTCTGCACAGGGTGGGGCCGCGCTTTGTATGGTGGGCTTATTTTGGATTCATCTTTAGAAGTCCAAATTAATTAATATTTTGGGAAATTATATAGCCAACTTGCATCATAGAGATTATATATATATATATATATATATATATATATATATATATATATTTGTGTGTGTGTGCGCGTCTAGATGTGCGCACACTAGTATGTGTTTATTTATGTGTTATTTACTTATTATAACAATGAATAATTGTGTGCTTATTATAGTGCATATATCAAGTATATAGTTATTATTTCATGATTTTATAATCATGTATTGCTATAACGAAGACATTGAGGGCTTGTGCCTCATCGAGCACGCCCATTAAAATAAATTCATTTTTTTTTTATAAACTACCNATATATAGTTATTATTCAATATTCAAGATATCATGATTTCATATTCATGTATTGCTATAATGAAGACATTGAGGGCTTGTGCCTCATCGAGCACGCCCATTAAAATAAATTCATTTTTTTTTTATAAACTACCAATTACAAATAAAAAAATTTGCCTCCCATTTAATCCTAAGATTGGCAATAAAGTCATTGCATATATGATGAGCTAATATTTTGAACACAGTTAGCAATCCCCCTTAGACACTTAGGAGCCCAAAATGGCTTAGAAATGTAAATATGAAATGAGCAAGTCATTCACGTTCGTTGAATTATCTTTTGCTTGATGTACTATAGGAATGGAGTCTCTATTCTCTTATTAAAACAAAAGAGAGTTTCAAAGTGGCTACTGATACTTTTGCAATAAAAAAAGAACTGCAAAATGATACTATTAAGAACTTATTAAGTTGATGTGTGAGGAGGTTCTTATTGGGACATAACTAAACACATTTCATAAATGATTCTCAAGGATTATGTTTGCCATAATAAACAACCATGTGTTTGTGATATATTTATGCTTAATTCAGCTATTCGTGCTACCCTAAATATTATTAACTGTCGTTTTTGTTAGTTCAATTAAAAAAAGATGCCTCTACCTTAATATCTACACGTATAATTTGTTCTTAAAATTATGCATATAATTGAAACATGATATGTTTTTCCTTTTAAAAAAATTATTGCATGATCATTTCACATCTCTCTCTCTCTCTACACACACACTATTTTTTACTATTATTACTAACTTATAGAAGCATTTACATTATTATGTATTTCTATATGTCTAATACTTAAATTTCTTTCTTATATTTATACTATCCAAATCTTTCATATCACAAACCATAATTTTAACTTTAGAAAAAATGAAATATACATTTTCATGCAAATATAAGATGATATGTATGTAAATTTTGAAGTTTGAGTGTTAGATATGTAAATATATAAAAATGGAGTGGTATGTATTTAAATCTTCCAACTATATAATCATATGGTATATGAAAGTACACAATTAGATGCACCCATAAATATACACGTTTTACTGCCATGATTTGCTGGAGTAGCCATCGTAGAAGGGTGTTGTTGGAGCAGCTGCACGCACGTGTTAATTTCGCTGGCATTGCTTACATCGTAGAAAGAGTAGCTTTAATTAGGTTCNCTTCATGCAAATATAAGATGATATGTATGTAAATTTTGAAGTTTGAGTGTTAGATGTGTAAATATATAAAAATGGAGTGGTATGTATTTAAATCTTCCAACTATATAATCATATGGTATATGAAAGTACACAATTAGATGCACCCATAAATATACACGTTTTACTGCCATAATTTGCTGGAGTAGCCATCGAAGAAGGGTTTTGTTCGAGCAGCTGCACGCACGTGTTAATTTCGCTGGCATTGCTTACATCGTAGAAAGAGTAGCTTTAATTAGGTTCTTAATTAAGGTCTATTTAAAGGCATTTATTTCTGTGGGAGAATTGAGGGGTGCATACTTTATGAAGTATACTTTGTCTTAACTTCATAGGCTTGATTTAATGTCTATTTGGGGCAGCTTATCCTGCTAAGCTGTTTATCCTGATAATCTGGTGATAAACAGTTTATCCGGATAAGCTGTCTATCCTGTCATGGGAGTTGGATTTCTTATTATTACTTACTTTGGGACATTTAAAATGCATGCCACCTAAATTTTATATAATTACATAGCTTTATTTTTTACATTTATATCATTTAAATTTNGTTTGGGGCAGCTTATCCTGCTAAGTTGTTTATCCTGATAATCTGGTGATAAGCAGTTTATCCGGATAAGCTGTCTATCCTGTCATGGGAGTTGGATTTCTTATTATTACTTATTTTGGGACGTTTAAAATGCATGCCACCTAAATTTTATATAATTACATAGCTTTATTTTTTACATTTATATCATTTAAATTTTTCATATCACATCAAAATTATTATCAGTTTCATTTTAAGAAAGTGAAATATATCTTTTCAAGCATAGATAAGATGACTTATTGGTAAAATTAAGCTTTTAGTATTAGATATGTTTGTAATTAGTAATTAAGTGGTATGTATCTAAATCTACCTATTGTTTATTAAGATATTGGTGTAAATTTGGCAGCTAGTTATGTGCTTTTATGAAAGAGGATCATAATTTAAGCACCTAATTAGCTTCCAAGCAAATCTTTTATTCAATCCTTTGTTAAAAATAAGAGTAATTAGTGAAAGAATCTTGTCGAAGTTATTTAGTCTCTAATTCGGCATTTACAAAGTTATCGAGGAACTTAGATAAATTCAAGCTCATAAATTTAAGCCATATTCTAAACCCATGATAATTTAGGTCTATACTTTTTTGAAGAGATCAAATTCAAGTACTATCCATTTTATTTCTTAGGGTAATTAATTNGTTAGATATGCTTGTAATTAGTAATTAAGTGGTACGTATCTAAATCTACCTATTGTTTATTAAGATATTGGTGTAAATTTGGCGGCTAGTTATGTGCTTTTATGAAAGAGGATCATAATTTAAGCACCTAATTATCTTCCAAGCAAATCTTTTATTCAATCCTTTAATTAAAAATAAGAATAATTAGTGAAAAAATCTTGTCAATGTTATTTAGTCTCTAATTCGGCATTTACAAAGTTATCGAGGAACTTCGATAAATTCAAGCTCATAAATTTAAGCCATATTATAAGCCCATGACAATTTAGGTCTATACTTTTTTGAAGAGATCAAATTCAAGTACTATCCATTTTATTTCTTAGGGTAATTAATTTCCTTGAAATAAAATATTCATCAACTCTATAAATGAATTTTGATTTATAACTAAAATTGTATTCTCCCTACTTAAGTGGTTTTATTTTTCACTTCTATATAATTGGCTATACTTTATTCTCAATTATTAAAAATGTTGAAGTGTACATGGCTCTCACAAGTCATTTCTAAAAGCTCAAAGACCACTCACCAAACTCAAATGTCCCTCGTAGGAAGCACAAAAGAAACCTGACTAATTAGAGACGCCAAAACCTTCAAAATACTAGCTAAAGCATTAACCCATGTATAATTATTTGGCTTATGATTATTGTGTCCACNGTCATTTCTAAAAGCTCAAAGACCACTCACCAAAGTCAAATGTCCCTCGTAGGAAGCACAAAAGAAACCCGACTAATTAGAGATACCAAAACCTTCAAAATACTAGCTAAAGCATTAACCCATGTATAATTATTTGGCTTATGATTATTGTGTCCACATATTATAATATTCATATTATATATCCATTTGTTTAGATCTATTAGTAGATTAATGTATATCTTTATATGTAATGTTTAAAAATCTTATAAATATATGGTAAAATTTAATTTTTAATGGAAGACATATCATTCTTTGAGTTTCTAACATTGATAATAAGATCAATACAAGTTTCTCTCTCTCTCTCTCTCTCTCTCTCTCTCGCTCTCACACACACACATTCTCTTTTTCCCTTTACTTCCAGCTTTATTAAGATCTCAAGGATTACATAAGTTGGCTTTAGTACTGTCTTAACAAATAAGATATTTTTTTAAGACTTTAAAAAATATAAGATTTTATTGAGTCACGAGTTGATGTTCTTCTATCAAAATAGCACATCATATTGCAACTAGTTTGTTGCATTGTCTTCTATGATTTAAAATAAGTAGGTAGATTCTCTTAAAACTCTTGACTAAACTTCTCTTTAAAATTAGGACAATTTTTTTTAATGTCATATCTACATTATACACATGAAATTTAAATATCAANCGGTTGATGTTCTTCTATCAAAATAGCACATCATATTGCAACTAGTTTATTGCATTGTCTTCTATGATTTAAAATAAGTACATAGATTCTCTTAAAACTCTTGACTAGACTTCTCTTTAAAATTAGGACAATTTTTTTTAATGTCATATCTACATTATACACATGAAATTTAAATATCAATGTTATAGTGTAAAAATTGGCAGAATTCTAAAAATAATAAGTTTGATTAATTAAAAATAATTTATTAGAGACAATAGGGTAAATGCAAAAGGATGCAATGGTTGGTAATAATTAATCAGAGGCATCAAAATGAAAAAAAAAAATAAAATTGGCATTACCAAAAATTAATAAAATTATTTGAGCTTAATTTACATGTAGATGTCCAGCGTTTTTTGTGTTCTAAATTTTGAAAAAAAAATATTTTGTAAGATTTTCATGAATAATTGCATAAGTAAATATGTTAGAAAATGTCTAAAAAAAACTTGCTTTAGCATAAACTCATGAGAAATGTATGAAACATAGACTAAATTTTATGTTCCCTTAGAGATTTAATCGGCATAAAATATTTAATTTAAAATATGATTTTTTTTTTGTTTTATTTTATCAATTGGAAATTCTAAAAGAAGAAAGCTCTATTGCTTAATTATATCTCAGTAATGTTTTTTTTTTTTTTATTAAGGATTTATTTTTATGTTCCTAATAAATTTAATATAGGCTTAGCTTGGGCATATTTAAAATAATTTTAATGATGAAATAGCTTAAAAATAATATGGATATAGAAAAGGAATAAAAAGTCAAAAGAAGTGATGACATAATTGATTAGGATTTTATTGGTCTAATCCTAGTTTAACTAAGAATATACCCAACCTAAACAGACATGAAGTTTCTTGTTAGGAACAATAAATTGTGATGTTTAGACAAACTTTGTAGACCGAGAGCTAAGAAAAAAAAAGATTTCTCCCTTTATGAAGCCCGAGGAGGAATATATTGGGATTACTTTTTTCCACGAAGAGATGATGTCTCCAATAGANTGTTTTATTTTATCAATTGGAAATTCTAAAAGAAGAAAGCTCTATTGCTTAATTATATCTCAGTAATTTTTTTTTTTTTTTATTATTAAAGATTTAGGGTTATGTTCCTAATAAATTTAATATAGGCTTAGCTTGGGCATATTTAAAATAATTTTAATGATGAAATAGCTTAAAAATAATATGGATATAGAAAAGGAATAAAAAGTCAAAAGAAGTGATGACATAATTGATTAGGATTTTATTGGTCTAATCCTAGTTTAACTAAGAATATACCCAACCTAAACAGACATGAAGTTTCTTGTTATGAACAGTAAATTGTGATGTTTAGACAAACTTTGTAGACCGAGAGCTAAGAAAAAAAAAAAGATTTATCCCTTTATGAAGCCCGAGGAGGAATATATTGGGATTACTTTTTTCCACGAAGAGATGATGTCTCCAATAAAAAGATGGATAAAGGGACTATCATAAATGAAAATGTCAAATTAAATGAATAATCTTGCTTCAATTAGACCCACCACTAAATTATACTATATACACTTGATTCTCACATAAGTTCTTTTAACATCATGTTATCAAGCAAGCATTAAATGGAGCGCATAACTCTCTTGAGATGTACATACATTATAATTTATTTGAACTTAATGTGATTATGTATATGTAACAAACAAAATGCTAGAAAAATGACATCAATGATTTGGATCTTAAATCATATTATTTATTTTATCATTATGTGCTTTAATCATAGAAATTAAAACATAAATTATTATAGAATAAGAAGTCGACAACATGAATCCAAGATCAAGTTTGTGGACATTAATATGAATATGTTTTGAATTAAGAAATGCATGTTTTGCTATGATACCCTTCATATCTATTTATTGATGAATTAAGTAAAATCCTATCTAGAAAAATCTAGTACATCCTATGTTCATGAGATTGATGAAAGCATATTATTATCATGATGGTATTGGCTCAATGATAGAAAATGTACAAATCTCAACCTAATCAAAGACATTCTAAGATGACTAATTTTACACACCAAAAAAAGCTAATTATCATGCAAATTAAATGCTTGATAGTGAAGAAGTTAAATTGATTATCACTCATGCAATCTAATAATGTATGTCCAACTCAAGCTTTATAATTCTCATGAAGATGTGGCTTTTTTATCAAGTTCAATGTAGACTTAAACTTTAGAAATTTGTGATTAATAACATGTAGCTTTCCATGGTGCAAGCACCATTTCATATATTAAATTTATACACATGTTTTATTTTAAATGTAAATACTTTAAATAATAATTTGGTCCATGTAAATTAATATGGATATTTTATAATTGTTTGGGATTGTTTTAAGAATTTGTACCTAATAATCATAAATTTGTTGTGTCATCATATTTTTTACTAAAATATAAAGAGTTGATGTATATTTATTGTTATAACATAATTTTAAAATAAATATTAATGTGTAATGACTTGAAATTAACTCTGAAAATTAAAAAGGATTAGTTCATTTAATTTAATTTATCTCCTAGAAGAGATGTAGTGATTTTTAAAAGTATTATGGTATTTATATCATAAAGTCAGACATAGTTTGCGAATTCGTCATGCTTTGGTAAAAAGTGAAAAATTGTGCAGCCTTTTTGCGACATTTACATGCGACATTTACATGCATGATTAGGGCTGTCAATTTGGCTCGTTGTTCGTGAACAACTAGTGTTCGATTCGTTAAGCGGCTCGTGTTCGGCTCGTTAGGCTTAACGAACGAGCCGAGCCGAACACGAACACATTTTTAAATTCGAAATGTAAACGAGCCGAACNTAAAATTGGCATTACCAAAAATTAATAAAATTATTTGAGCTTAATTTACATGTAGATGTCCAG
>JXCR01148370.1:140528-154220 GCA_002079205.1 Phalaenopsis hybrid cultivar
CTCGATTTTATTTATTGAATATTGCATTTAAATATTTATGTGATTATAATTGTAGTTGGTATATAATTCACCCAATATCACTAAGAATTTGAGCTGCAATAATGAAAAAAATATATAAATAGTTACACTTGAACTCTATTTTTTATAATAATTTCATAATTAATTTTATAGAGTTTTTTTTTTTTTTTTTTACTTCAATTTAAATATCAAAATATAAAAACACAAGAAAATAGAACATTATATCTAATAAGATATTAAATTCAAAGTACATATATTGAAATAAATAAATAAGAGTACAGATTAAAAAATATTTCTCAAAATATGGTCAACACAAAATATAGCAAATTAGACCCCAAATCAAACCCAGCTTGATTTTGAATCGTAGGACAGTGAGTTAACTTGATTTATTCAAATTTGAATTATGAGGGCCCAATTTTGTTCAACGAATTCTTGCAAGGTAGTGTTACTTAACTCCGACTGCAAGAATCAGCCCAAACAGTTTCTTAAAGGGCCCAAAATAAAAGCCCAAGTTTGTCTTGCGAAAGCCTAGGTTTGGCTGGTTGCATGATTAAAAAGATTTTTAGAAACAAAAAATAAATAAATGAAACCTTATATAAATGGGTACCAATATGATTTCCACTGATTTATATAAAAAAAAATAAGGCTTTAAATCATGTTATTGCACCAAAAGATGTGCATTGTGTTTTATATGAAACCTTAAGATACAATTGTATACTTATTTATATGTTTTGTAATGGTGAAATTTTTTATCATGCACTATCATTCTTATTAATGTTTTTTTAAATTAAAAATAATTTTCTTGCAATCCATTTCACCAATTTTTTTCTTTCATGTACCTTTTTTGTGTGAGATATAAGACTAAAAAAAGAGGAAGATATAATAATTCCATGAATAAGGACAAAAGAACATATAATATGAACAGTAGTTTGCATTAGATTTAAGAATTTTAATGATATTGGGTTTTTAGTCATACTCAATCTATTAAGATCATCAAATTTTTAGAGAATCTTTTCATGAACTTGTCAACCTAAATATTGTCCTTTTGATGAGAAATGGTAAAACTGCTTTGATTTAATAAAANCTCCGACTGCAAGAATCAGCCCAAATAGTTTCTTAAAGGGCCCAAAATAAAAGCCCAAGTTTGTCTTGCGAAAGCCTAGCCTTGGCTGGTTGCATGATTAAAAAGATTTTTAGAAACAAAAAATAAATAAATGAAACCTTATATAAATAGGAACCAATATGATTTCCACTGATTTATATAAGAAAAAAATAAGGCTTTAAATCATGTTATTGTATCAAAAGATGTGCGTTATGTTTTATATGAAACCTTAAGATACAACTGTATACTTATTTATAATGTTTTGTAATGGTGAAATTTTTTATCATGCACTATCATTCTTATTAATGTTTTTTAAAATTAAAAATAATTTTCTTGCAATCCATTTCACCAATTTTTTTCTTTCATGTACCTTTTTTGTTTGAGATATAAGACTAAAAAAAGAGGAAGATATAATAATTTCATGAATAAGGACAAAAGAACATATAATATGAACAGTAGTTTACATTAGATTTAAGAGTTTTAATGATATTAGGCTTTTAGTCATACTCAATCTATTAAGATCATCAAATTTTTAGAGAATATTTTCATGAACTTGTCAACCTAAATATTGTCCTTTTGATGAGAAATGGTAAAACTGCTTTGATTTAAAAAATTATATGGAGTTTTTATTTATATTAAATTTGCATATCATAACATTGGAGTAAAAAAATAGTAAACATGAAACATGAATGGATGACATCAAGTCACAAATCCTATAGTTTAAAATTATATTATTTTAATAAAGGATGAAAAAATGTTTAATTTAAGAAATAAAGTGAATCTATGCATAATTTGATTCTCAAGTGATTATAAGTTATCGAAATAATCAATAAAAACTAAAAAAATCAAATTATAAACATATTAACTCAAACTTCAAGCAATTTTGATAAAAATATGAGGTCGTAATTGGAAACCATAAAAAATGATTTAAGATTCTCTTGAAATCTTGTAAGCTTTTTTAGTTTATAAGTTATTTGCACCATATAAAATTTAAATAATCTAAAATGGTGATCATAAAATTAATAAAGAAAATATATATGAACTTTAAATATTAAATATTATGTAATTATAATGAAAGCATGTGAGATAAATGACCAAATTATTATAAAAATATTAATTCACTTTCTTATTAAAACTTGATCCACATTTGATGAAATCAAAGCTAATTAAAGTGGTCATCACAAAATTTGTGGAGAATTTATATATAAACCCAGTATATTAAGAATCATATTCTAGTAAAAATTGAGGTGATAAAAAATCACCATAAAGAAGAAAGAGAATTTTGTGATTATTAGTCATTTTAATTTATTGGATGGACTATAAGCATACTTAGTTATTTATCATATTTCATTCCTCCAAAAAAATGAGTTCAATATTAAAGGGGATTTTAGATTTACACTTTAAAAAGAATTGAGACTCTCTGAAAATCAATTTTATACTAATACACATTGTTAAGTAAAGAAATGTGTGAAGTTTTTAACATTAGGAGAGGGATAGTGAAGTTCAAAATCATTATAGTATGATCCAAATNGATATTAAAGGGGATTTTAGATTTACACTTTAAAAAGAATTGAGACTCTATGAAAATCAATTTTATACTAATACACATTGTTAAGTGAAGAAATGTGTGAAGTTTTTAACATTAGGAGAGGGATAGTGAAGTTCAAAATCATTATAGTATGATCCAAATATAAAAATCTTCACTTAAAAAAAAAGAAAAGATTGAAAATGTTCCTAAAAAAAATAACAAGCAAAAAAAAAATCAAAAGAAAAGAAAATAGAAAATAATATAAATTGAGGAGAAGCTTGAGGGAATGTCTGATTAAAAATTAGCTTCACTTAAATCATCTTCAGGAATGATCTTATTTTAAATGTATTAGTTAAGTCTTTATTAGTAGAGCTCTCAGATAATTCTACGTTTTAATTCATTTAGGATTCCTAAGTTTGACAAATTACAAATATTTTTGAAATTAATAGAAAATCAAAATTCCTAACTTGACTACTATATACTCTTATACCCTAGTTCTAATCTGTGTTATTAAAATTTTTTTCTAAAGTTTTACCATCACCTTTATGGGGCATAACTATAGGAATCTCTAGTGAAACCCACTACCATAAGTTAAAGCATTTGGTTTATAAAATAAATGAGTTACTTAAGGATAAATATGTTTAAGTTTGGGGAATTGAGATGCCTAAAAATGTGATATTTTTATATATTTCTTTTATGCTCATTTTTAATGATATTGCACTTTAATGGAAGATATTTTACATATTTTTGGTTGCAGGTACAAGAGACAGAATTTTAGAGAAAAAGTAGTGAACTTGGAACAAAACGGGGTCAATTGGAGCAAGGTGGCACAAAATGAATTGGCACCTAAGCACCAGACCCGTACGTGAAAACAGATGAGTCTGGTGCCATGGAGCCAGGATCTGGCCTCAAGGCGCCAGACAGTTGCACGGGCTTCTAGAAGGTTGGTGCCTAGGCACCAAAATCGGTTTTGATGACTATGCACTGAATTTAGATAAATTTTGAAGGGGCATCTAAAGTGACTCTTAGGGATTTCAAGATTTATCATAAAAGGATTCAAGAGAAGCAAGAAGGAGTTCTTTTGGCTGTCTTGCATGTGGAGTCTTATGATGGCGCCAGGTAGTTGCACGGGCTTCTAGAAGGTTGATGCCTAGGCGCCAAAATTGGTTTTGATGACTATGCATTGAATTTAGATAAATTTTGAAGGGGCATTTGAAGTGACTCTTGGGGATTTCAAGATTTATCATAAAAGGAGTCAAGAGAAGCAAGAAGGAGTTCTTTTGGTTGTCTTGCATGTGGAGTCTTATGATGAGCCTTAGTGAAGTTGTTGTTGTGTGTGTGTGCCTTGGAGTGAAATTATAAGGAAAGTTGAGGAATCATCAAAGGAACTTCAGAGGATTTACTTGGGGAGAAACTTAAGATAAGTACTTCTTATTTTTGTTTCAGTTTTGTTTATTGTGTGAACCTGAATTTTAATATAAATCATGTTTTGTTGTGGTATCCCCATGAGATATGAGTGATTTTCTTTATCATTTTCCTTGAAATAAGAATTAATCTTGTGTAGTATTAACATGCTTAAGATTCCTCAACTAGTAAGAATCAAATTAATCTGGTGGTGATAAGGTAGCCCATTGGTTAGTGTAAATAGATAGGGAGAAAAAATTTGATGGGTGTAAATTGGTGATCTATGGTGACTGGCTTGAACCTTAACCAATTTGATCTAGAGTTTGGATCTTAAGGATCAATTAGTCCTAAATAGAAGGCACAGTGGGTAATCTAGAAGTGAGAGGCTAGAACTTACCCAGCATAACCTTAGATCTAGGAACTTAACTCTAGGTTGGCCAATGTTCTTTACACACTTGGAAGAGGGTAAAGAATATGATTGTTCCTATTTGTCACAGAACTATATTTAAATCCTTAAACATTTGATTCATACACCGATTATGATCTCATTGCAAGGGGAAAAACTTTTACATAATTTGAACTCTCTTCTGTTTAACTAATTTAGAAACACTTAGCATTTTCTTTAAGCTTTAAAATAGAATTTGCAGAAATTTGTTACTTCTTTTTACACATAAACTTGCGACTTTATTCCCTAGTCTGGAATTTAAGTAAAATTTTACTAGGTTTATAAATGAGTTTTCACCTTCCCCGTGGGATCAATACTTGAGGCTTAAAAAGAAAGACATATTTCTTGAAATGATACTTGCACTTGCGTTTGATCCCCGGTGTGTAAAATTATATTTTGGAAAGACAATGTGAATTATTTGATATATAATNCTTGTAGAGAAAAAGTAGTGAAATTGGAACAAAACGGGGGCAATTGGAGCAAGGTGGCACAAAATGAATTGGCACCTAGGCACCAGACCCGTACGTGAAAACAAATGAGTCCGGCGCCATGGAGCCAGGATCTGGCCTCAAGGCGCCAGACAGTTGCACGGGCTTCTAGAAGGTTGGTGCCTAGGCACCAAAATCGGTTTTGATGACTATGCATTGAATTTAGATAAATTCTGAAGGGGCATCTAAAGTGACTCTTAGGGATTTCAAGATTTATCATAAAAGGAGTCAAGAGAAGCAAGAAGGAGTTCTTTTGGCTGTCTTGCATGTGGAGTCTCATGATGGCGCCAGGTAGTTGCACGGGCTTCTAGAAGGTTGGTGCCTAGGCGCCAAAATCGGTTTTGATGACTATGCATTGAATTTAGATAAATTTTGAAGGGGCATCTGAAATGACTTTTGGGGATTTCAAGATTTATCATATAAGGAGTCAAGAGAAGCAAGAAGGAGTTCTTTTGGTTGTCTTGCATGTGGAGTCTTATGATGAGCCTTAGTGAAGTTGTTGTTGTGTGTGTGTGTCTTGGAGTGAAATTATAAGGAGAGTTGAGAAATCATCAAAGGAACTTCAGAGGATTTACTTGGGGAGAAACTTAAGATAAGTACTTCGTATTTTTGTTTCAGTTTTGTTTATTGTGTGAACGTGAATTTTAATATAAATCATGTTTTGTTGTGTTATCCCCATGAGATATGAGTGATTTTCTTTATCATTTTCCCTGAAATAAGAATTAATCCTGTGTAGTATTAGAAGTTCTTAAGATTTCTCTTATTCCATACTTGTGATGATTCATTACTTCGTACTTAATTTACATATTCAAACTGGCGAATTGGCATGTCAAAACTTGTTGTAAAGTCATAAAGACACAGGAGGGCTATGTATTCCTCAACTAGTAAGAATCAAATTAATCTGGTGGGTGATAAGGTAGCCCATTGGTTAGTGTAAATAGATAGGGAGAAAAGATTTGATGGGTGTAAATTGGTGATCTATGGTGACTGGCTTGAACCTTAACCAATTTGATCTAGAGTTTGGATCTTAAGGATCAATTAGTCCTAAATAGAAGGCACAATGGGTAATCTAGAAGTGAGAGGCTAGAACTTACCCAACATAATCTTAGATCTAGGAACTTAACTCTAGGTTGGCCAATGTTCTTTACACACTTGGAAGAGGGTAAAGAATATGATTGTTCCTATTTGTCACAGAACTACATTTAAATCCTTAAACATTTGATTCATACACCGATTATGATCTCATTGCAAGGGGAAAGACTTTTACATAATTTGAACTCTCTCCTGTTTAACTAATTTAGAAACACTTAGCATTTTCTTTAAGCTTTAAAATAGAATTTGCAGGAATTTGTTACTTCTTTTTACACATAAACTTGCGACTTTATTTCCTAGTCTGGAATTTAAGTAAAATTTTACTAGGTTTATAAATGAGTTTTCACCTTCCCCGTGGAATCGATACTTGAGGCTTAGAAAGAAAGACATATTTCTTGAAATGATACGTGCACTTGCGTTTGATCCCCGGTGTGTAAAATTATATTTTGGAAAGACAATGTGAATTATTTGATATATAATATTCAATTAAGAATTAAAATTTGCAAAATTTTTACGACATCAAGTTTTTCGTGTTGTATTCTAAAATTGAAATTGAAGTAATTGCACACTAAGAATGCACACGTTGTGTCGGGGATCAATCCTGAGGGGCTATGAGTNATTGCAAAATTTTTACGACATCAAGTTTTTCGTGTTGTATTCTAAGATTGAAATTGAAGTAATTGCACACTAAGAATGCACACGTTGTGTCGGGGATCAATCCTGAGGGGCTATGAGTATTTGATGATACTCACAATATCCATTTAAGAAGAAAAAGTATGGATGACCGGCAAACCTATCTGACATCTGATCTAAAAAGTGTAGAGGAAAGTGGTCTTTCCTAGTGATTGCATTTAATTTACGAAAATCAATACATATTTTCTGCCTAGTAACATGTCTGATAGGAATTAATTAATTATTCTCACTAACAGACACTGTTACTCTTCTCTTATTAAGGACATGATGGATAGCGCTTACCCAAGCACTATCTGAAATAAGATAGATAATTTGTGCATCTAACCATTTTAAAATCTCATTCTTGACAACAACTTGCATTACTCTTTTAGCCTCCTCTGAGGATCAACCATGGGTTTATAATTACCTTCCATCAGGATCCTATGTATACATATGGAAGGATTAATCCAATGAATATCAATTAGAGTCCATCTAAAAGCCTTCTTATAATTTCTCAGAGTTTCTATTAACTTCCCCTCTTGTAAAGAAGTTAAGTCTAAGGATATAATTGCAGATAAAGTGGTTGAGTTTTCTAATTAAGCATATTTCAGGTTCTTGGTAAGCATCTTCATTTCAAGATCTGATGGTTCCTTTATTGAAGGAATAAGAGGTTTAACATTTTCTATTGTATCCAGAATCTCAAACTTTTCCTGTATAAATTGTAAGTTATCAGTAACTTGGTGAGCAGTCTCATCTTGATAGTAATAATTCTTTTCTTAACACAAATCTTGATCTTTACTTTTATCTTCATAATTTTCATGGAAATGACTACAACATAGATAATCGATTAAATTAATCTGATAACACTCATCAGCATTTTCCTTAGACAGGCATTTCATAGATTTTAACACATTGAATGTAACTTCCCAATCATTGACTCGCATAGTTAGTTACTTTTCTGCATATTAATAATTGCTCTTCCAGTGGCCAGAAAAGGTCTACCAAATATGATAGAATTTTTTTAATATTCCTCCATATCTAGCACAATAAAATTCATCGAGAAGATAAATTTGTCTATCTTGACATGAACATCTTCCATAACTCGTTTCGGATACGTAATCAATCGATCAACCAACTGAATAGTTATAGTAGAACGAGAAACTTTTTCTAGGCCTAACCTTCTGAAAATAGATAATGACATAAGGTTAATACTTGCTCCAATATTGCATAAAACTTTTCCATAGAATTTTTCTCCAATGCGCAAAGAATAGTAAAGCTCTCAGGATTCATCAGGTTTTGAGGAAGCTTGTATTGAAGGATAGCGATGCACTCTTCACTGAGTGCAACAGTCTCATAATCTCCAAATTTTCTCTTTAGTTGAATATGTCCTTTATAAACTTTATGTAACTGAGCATTTTCTCCAAATCCTTAGTAAAAGGTATATTGATCGTTATTTTCTTTAAAACTTCGAAAAATCTCAAAATTTGTTGAGCTAGCTTTTGCTATGGAAGTCTTTGAGAAAAAGAACAAGTTGGTGAAATTGGTTTCTCTAATTCCTTAGGAATATATTATTTAGGTTTATCTAACATTGAAGGCTCTTTCTCCAACTAAAAATTCTTCTGTGCTACATCTTCCAACTCTTTTCCACTCCTTAACTTCACATTTTTTACGTTCTCACTACTTTTCTCCTTAGGGTTTATTTTGTTATTGCTAGGAACAATCCATTGAGGTCGATTTCTAATTAATTTAGCAATCTATACCAATTGATTCTCAATATTTTTTATAGCAATAATTGACTCTGCAATTGATTCCCCATTTGCAAAACCACTTCTTCTAATGACAACTTTTTTCCTTAAATATGAGGATTTTGGTTAGATCTTAGATGATAATTAAGTCTATAGTTAAGGTTTCCTTGATTATTCTAATTCCCCCTGCATGATCATGATAGATATTGTCCCTGCCGCTATGACATGCCTACCTTCGGGTCACTGCCTTACCGGTATACCCTCTTCGCGGGCCCCTGCCGCTACGGCATGCTCATTCCTTCCAATCACTGCATTCATCTTTGCATGTCCCGAGGAGGAGTCCCCGTACTTTTCCAACCTGACTGGCCCAACTATAAAAAAAACAAATAAAAAAACAAATAAAAAAAAATGGGGCCCACGAAATAACCTAAATCATCTTAACGTGGATCTCCCAATACGTCAAAGATCATTCAGACCAATACGTCAAAGCACATCCTGATTGCTAAAATAATTATGGTGGGGGAAACCAGGATTTGGCACACAATCTGGCGACTCCGCTGGGGATGAGTCTCTCTCTCCATACTTGGAGTTTCGTTTTTTGAGGTTATAGCCTCTCTCCGTACTAGGAGTTTCGCTCATATTATCGTGACCTGGTTCTCTTCCTTCCAGTCACAGTTGAGCCTTTTGTGAGACCTTGGTTTTCAGTCCATGTATTAGTTGCTAGGGGTAGCAACTCGATGCATTATGTCCCTTTCTCACCCTCGACCGTTCGGTTGCTGCATTATCGCATGCATCGATGTTGTTGTATTTTTTTGATTGATTTCATAACCTTTTTCAGTTTCCGATCATTGTCCCTTTTTGCCCCGCTACGCGGAAGAGCAAAAAATATGGATATGATCGCTACTGCCTGGGGAACCCTTTCCCTTCTCCCAGAGTGCTTTATATGCTCCTGAGGGTGTCATAACCTTCAGTTTCTTCGAGCACCCATGTGGGATTACCTTACCTGATCCTACGCCCTCTGAGGCATTCGCTCTGTGCCCTCCCTCTTTAAAGGGGAAACGTGCATATTGAGTTGTTTCTACACCCTTTCAGTCATTTACTATATGCCCTCCGCTTAAAAGGGGATACGAGCATATTGAGTCGTTTCAATGCCCTCTTAGGCGTTTCACTCTGTTCCCTCAAATAGGGAGATGTACATATTGAGTTATTCTTGCACCCTCTGAGGCATTTTCTTTGTGCTCTCCCCCTTGAAAGGGGAGTCGTGCAAATCGAACTGTCTTTGCTATAGTGGTTGGTATCGCGCCCTCTTCTTTTGTAAAAAGAGGTCGATGTTTGATACCAAAGCGCTGCAGCACCTGACGTTCTTTTCCAGACTCGTACCTCCGTGTTTTCACCGATCTCCCTGCCATAGGTAGGTGAGTATTTTGCTAGCAGTAGGTTTGTCACTACTGTCGCCGGTATGACTTCAATCTCGGTTCTCTATTTCTGTTCCTATTCCCCCGAGGTTCCACCTGTCCCTTGATTAGGCAGGAAGGTCAGGAGGACTAGGAATAGATTGCTGCAAAGCATGTTTTGTTTCATGTTTCTATACATGTCCCGATTCCAGTTTAGGAGGTGTCTTTAGCCCCAAATTGTAAGTCGTTTTGCTATTGTCCCAGGTTGTGTGGATTACATCCCCACCGGATGCTTGTTGTGTGCCCTCCTTTAAAAAGGAGGAGTTGTGCATGTGACACTCTTTTCGTTATAGTAGCTCGTATCGGTGCTACTTTTCCCTCAAGGAAGAGGTTGGTTCCAGATGGTGATGCGCTACAACACTCTTTCTCATTTTCTAGCCTCTTTTGTAGTCCTTCCGTGTTTTGAGGGTTTTCATCCCGCGGATGTTGCACTATCTAAGTGAGCTAGAGTTACCTTTTTATGGTAGCGTCCTTTGGCGGTGTGGTATGTCACCGCTATGACTCTCTTTAGTTCCTGCCCAGGATCATGCTTGTGTCCCGTCGGCTGAGAATCACCCTTTTTGTCCTCTGGCAGTGTGGACCATGTCCCCACTATGACTCCTTTCAGTTCCGGCATGGGATGATGCTCAAATCCCGTCAGCTGAGAATCATTTTTCTTCTATNAATTCCTTTCGGTTCTGGCATGGGATGATGCTCAAATCCAGTTAGCTGAGAATCATTTTTCTTCTATATATGACAATGTGGACTATGTTCTAGCTAGAATTATGTGGGGATTGTTTCTTCCCCATGATGCAGGTTATTCTCACATTGCAGTCTGTGTTGTTGTTACTACCACGAGCTCTCTGAATTAGAAGATTATAGGAGCAACATGCTCTTTAAGATAAAATATTTCCGCTGGTTTGACGACCGTCCCGGCCTCCATTGTTCTGGGTTTTCTCTGAGGTCTTGCATGTCCCTACATGGGACAAGGGCGTCTAGAGGAATAGGAACAGATTGCTACAACTACTGCAGCTGACTTAACCACAGGTTTATTTACCTGTTGTGGTTCCAGTTGATAGGAAATTTGGCACTCCCTTTACTGAGAACCACTCTATTATATTGTCTGGTTGTGTGGATTACACCTCAACCATGATAGCTGTGAGGTTTCCCCCTCCTTAGAACATAGATTACTCTAATTCTACGGCCCATATTAATGACTCCACTACATAGCTTCTTGCCAAGAAGATTATTGGAGCAATTTCCCCTCTATAAGGACTGGGTCCTCTTCCTTGAAAGAAGTTCCTTACCTGGATCCTCTAGATGTCTGAGCAAACTTCTTTATTCATCTTGTCCTATAGGCCCTCGTTGTAGGAGACCGAAGTTTGCCTGTCGGTCCGTTACGAGGCCGGGATATTTGATATATGTTCTGCAGTCCATGAGAACCGCCGAGGTGTTGCATGAGACCCTTGGTGTGGTACTTAGTGCCAATGTACTAGATGTTGTGCCAGGTATCAATATAATCTTGTTGGAGTGACTTTTGCCACATTTGATATGCCTACTCTTTCCATGAGCTATAAGGAAAATGTTGTGGCTTCCTCTTCATCGAGCTAGATGAATTTGTCCTATTTTGATAAAGGGAGGTACGTAGTGCACCCCGTCGATTCTCACCTTATTTGAGAACAGAGGTTGATCGCTCTACTTTGGCAAAAACCCAGTGCCTTAGGCAAATTCCTGCATGTAGATTGACTTTCTACATTTGATGGCAAGGGGCTTACTTGCCTTTGCTTTGAAGAGTGCTTTATCCTACCTCTTTTCACCTATTATGCAAGGCTAGTGTGGATGCTCTATACTCCAATTGGGGGATGCCCGAAACCTATTTGTTGATGACATGTTGTATCGATTAGACCTCCTTGCTAGTCTTGATCGATCCATGTTTAGCCGGGATACACATCTCCCAGGCTATTTGAGAGTGTCTCATTCAATTTGAGCCAGTTTGTCTTTTGGCCAAGCTCTCGATGAGAGCATTTCATTGCTAAGACCATTCTGCATGTCTAAGCATTTGGTTTAGTCAGTTTTTTTGAATCTGACTAGGATATGGTGCCTCACCTTTTTTTAAAGAACCTTGTTGACTTTCGAGTCTGTTCTTGGTGAGAAAACATCATTGCTTGATTGATCCATCTATATCCAACTTCATGGATNATTTTTATAAAAATAGTGTTTTAGTTTTGAAAACGTAATATTTTAATTTTTGAAAATATGAGACTGAACTAATCTCATATAGACAATAGTTTAAATAAGCGAGTATAACACTATAAGTGACATACTTACCTCGAGGAATAAACATATCACTTATTAGTAAGACTCGATTAAATAAACTAAAGAATTTATGACATCTGTTTTGTTTGTGAACCATTTTTTATAAGCCAACAAGTTCCTCTATCTAGTATGGAAGATCAGGTAGGGTTTATATTAAGTTGGGTTTCTTAAAGTTTTTTATAAGGGCAAGTCTTGTTGACCTCATTTTTGGTTGATGTCTAGTTTTTCCTCTTTAGTAGCTTAGGGTCTAGCTATAGGAATTTCCTATTGACTATTCTTAGAGGACTAGAAAGGGAACCCACACCATTAGAAATTCCCAAACTCTTCTTTGCTCAACTTGAAGTTCCACATGTTGGTCCTAACCTTTAGCGCCTAGTAGGTGGGGCAGTATGGAGGAGCTCAGGGGGAGTCCCCCATAGGATGGTCAGGCTTTAGGACTAACCCTGGGTGATCTGGTTTTGGTGGGGCTAACTTGCAGACACTACACTCTCTCACATGCCCTAAACCCTAGGATCCCTTAGTTTGGTTTCCTGACTCCTTTTGTAAAGCTCGTATGGATAACCCTGTACCCCTAGTCTTTGGTTAAGAGGGTTAAAACCAACATATTGAGCATCCAAAATGAGCCCTCACATGGCTTCTATTGGTTTAATATGGCTTCATCGCTTGTTAGCCCATTTTGGCCTAAAATCACCAAATTACCAAAATACCCCTACAACCCTAATTTTTGCAAAAAATCCCAAAATTATCCAAAATACCCAAATATATCCAAAAACCATCTCAAAACCCTCACCACTACTTAAATTGACCAAAATTTACCAAATTTTTAAAGCACCCCCAAAAATTATCAATATTACCAAAATGCCCTTCATGACCTAAAAATTCCAAAAATTCAAAAATCATATCAAACATTCCAAATTTCAATTTTTGATCATCAATTTGACCAGACTTGACCAATTTTACCCAATTTGACCAAAAGCCCCAATTTGTCATTAAAGACCCAAATGTCCCCAAATTAACCCCAATCTTATCTCAATTAACCATAATCTTACCCAATTTCAATTTCAAACCAAAATTCAGCATCCCCAATTCTATTTTAAACAAAATTCAAGCCCAATTTGATCCAATTGCAAGCCAAATTTCATTCAAATTAAAAAAAACCCAATTTTGACCATATGCCTAAATCCACCAAATAAACCCACCAACTCAACTCAAAATCACTTGAAATTGTGCCAAATCCCTCATGACATATTCCTACACCAAAATCAATATTCAATTAGCCCAAATTCAATTTACTTTTTAAAAGCCCAAAGCCCAAAGCCCACTGCACTTAATTTTAAAAGCCCAAGTTCAAAGCCCATATGACAATTATTTCTTTCCATCATTCATTTGATTAAAATCATTCATAAAGTCCTAAATAAAAAATCAAATCATTCCAAATCAAGTATCATG
>JXCR01148370.1:160573-280151 GCA_002079205.1 Phalaenopsis hybrid cultivar
CTTAGATCTAGGAACTTAACTCTAGGTTGGCCAATGTTCTTTACACACTTGGAAGAGGGTAAAGAATATGATTGTTCCTATTTGTCACAGAACTACATTTAAATCCTTAAACATTTGATTCATACACCGATTATGATCTCATTGCAAGGGGAAAGACTTTTACATAATTTGAACTCTCTCCTGTTTAACTAATTTAGAAACACTTAGCATTTTCTTTAAGCTTTAAAATAGAATTTGCAGGAATTTGTTACTTCTTTTTACACATAAACTTGCGACTTTATTTCCTAGTCTGGAATTTAAGTAAAATTTTACTAGGTTTATAAATGAGTTTTCACCTTCCCCGTGGAATCGATACTTGAGGCTTAGAAAGAAAGACATATTTCTTGAAATGATACGTGCACTTGCGTTTGATCCCCGGTGTGTAAAATTATATTTTGGAAAGACAATGTGAATTATTTGATATATAATATTCAATTAAGAATTAAAAATTGCAAAATTTTTACGACATCAAGTTTTTCGTGTTGTATTCTAAGATTGAAATTGAAGTAATTGCACACTAAGAATGCACACGTTGTGTCGGGGATCAATCCTGAGGGGCTATGAGTATTTGATGATACTCACAATATCCATTTAAGAAGAAAAAGTATGGATGACCAGCAAACCTATCTGACATCTAATCTAAAAAGTTTAGAGGAAAGTGGTCTTTCCTAGTGATTGCATTTAATTTACAAAAATCAATACATATTTTCTGCCTAGTAACATGTCTGATAGAAATTAATTAATTATTCTCATTAACAGACACTGTTACTCTTCTCTTATTAGGGACATGATGGATAGCGCTTACCCAAGCACTATCTGAAATAAGATAGATAATTTCTGCATTTAACCATTTTAAAATCTCATTCTTGACAACAACTTGCATTATTCTTTTAGCCTCCTCTGAGGTTCAACAATGGGTTTATAATTACCTTCCATCAGGATCCTATGCATACATATGGAAGGACTAATCCAATGAATATCAATTAGAGTCCATCTAAAAGCCTTCTTATAATTTCTGAGAGTTTCTATTAACTTCCCCTCTTGTAAAGAAGTCAAGTCTAAGGATATAATTGCAGATAAAGTGGTTGAGTTTTCTAAGTAAGCATATTTCAAGTTCTTGGTAAGCATCTTCATTTTAAGATCTGATGGTTCCTTTATTGAAGGAATAAGAGGTTTAACATTTTCTATTGTATCCAGAATCTCAAACTTTTCCTGTATAAATTGTAAGTTATCAGTAACTTGGTGAGCAGTCTCATCTTGATAGTAATAATTCTTTTCTTAACACAAATCTTGATCTTTACTTTTATCTTCATAATTTTCATGGAAATGACTACAACATAGATAATCGACTAAATTAATCTGACAACACTCATCATCATTTTCCTTAGACAGACATTTCATAGATTGTAACACATTGAATGTAACTTCCCAATCATTGACTCGCATAGTTAGTTACTTTTCTGAATATTAATAATTGCTCTTCCAGTGGCCAGAAAAGGTCTACCAAATATGATAGAATTTTTTTAATATTACTCCATATCTAGCACAATAAAATTCATCGAGAAGATAAATTTGTCTACCTTGACATGAACATCTTCCATAACTCCTTTCGGATACGTAATCAATCGATCAACCAACTGAATAGTTATAGTAGAACGAGAAACTTTTTCTAGGCCTAACCTTCTAAAAATAGATAATGACATAAGGTTAATACTTGCTCCAATATTGCATAAAACTTGTTCATAGAATTTTTCTCCAATGCGCAAGGAATAGTAAAGCTCTCAGGATTCTTCAGGTTTTGAGGAAGCTTGTATTGAAGGATAGCGATGCACTCTTCACTGAGTGCAACAGTCTCATAATCTCCAAATTTTCTCTTTAGTTGAATATGTCCTTTATAAACTTTATGTAACTGAGCATTTTCTCCAAATCCTTAGTAAAAGGTATATTGTTCGTTATTTTCTTTAAAACTTTGAAAAATCTCAAAATTTGTTGAGCTAGCTTTTGCTATGGAAGTCTTCGAGAAAAAGAACAAGTTGGTGAAATTGGTTTCTCTAATTCCTTAGGAATATATTCTTTAGGTTTATCTAACAATGAAGGCTCTTTCTCCAACTAAAAATTCTTCTGTGCTACATCTTCTAACTCTTTTCCACTCCTTAACTTCACATTTTTGACGTTCTCACTACTTTTCTCCTTAGGGTTTATTTTGTTATTGCTAGGAACAATCCATTAAGGTCGATTTCTAATTAATTTAGCAATCTATACCAATTGATTCTCAATATTTTTTATAGCAATAATTGACTCTGCAATTGATTTCCCATTTGCAAAACCACTTCTTCTAATGACAACTTTTTTCCTTAAATATGAGGATTTTGGTTAGATCTTAGATGATAATTAAATCTATAGGTAAGGTTTCCTTGATTATTCTAATTCCCCCATCAGATTTAATTTGATTACTACCCCAATTCTGGTTTCCCCCACCATAATTATTATTTCAGTTTTAAGTTTGGGTGGTTCTTCCAACCTTGTATGTAATAATTTTAAAAAGGATTGTTGGATCAATTGTTTATTACATTTAAAGTCTCACATGATGAAGTATTTAGATCTATTTATTNAAAATGCAATAATATATTCATGCATATGCGCTACAACACTCCCATCAGAATTAATTTGTTACTACCCCAATCCTGGTTTCCCCCACCATAATTATTATTCTAGTTTTAAGTTTTGGTGGTTCTTCCAACCTTGTATGTAATAATTTGAAAAAGGATTGTTGGATCAATTGTTTATTACATTTAAAGTCTCACATGATGAAGTATTTAGATCTATTTATTGGCCGAATGAATTTTCTTTGATTACTGGAGATAATTGAGGTTGACTTGTCTTGAATTGATCCAACTTCCTAGATATAGCTGCAACCTGTGAAGTTAGAAGTGCAAGCACATCCATGTCATGTAAACTAGCCAGTTTCTTTGGGTTAACTCTCTCAGCAGACCATTGAAAGTTCTTGGTAGTCATCTCCTCTATCAGAATATAGGCTTCATCAAACGACTTTGACATAAGCGAGCCATCCGCAGCAAAATTGATAATTTATCTCAAGGATCCTACCAACCCATTGTAGAAAGTTTTGACAATCAATCAATCAGATAGAGCATGATGTGGACACTTCTATATAAGTTCCTTAAATTGCTTCCAAGCCTCATATATCGATTCACCTTCATANGAAGGATCCTACCAACCCATTGTAGAAAGTTTTGACAATCAATCAATCAGATAAAGCATGATGTGGACACTTCTATATAAGTTCCTTAAATTGCTTCCAAGCCTCATATATCGATTCACCTTCATATTGACAAATGAAGTAATGTCATTCCTCAACTTCGTCATTTTTTAAGGTGAGAAATATTTGGCTAGGAACTTTTCGGCAATTTCGTTCCACATTCTAATGGATATGGGTGCCAATGCATTTAACCACATTTTTTCGTTATCCCTCGGGAAAAAGGGAAAAAGTCTAAGCCTAGCCATGTCCCTAGAAACGTCATTATACCTAAATGTGGGGAAAAGTTATAAAAATCTTGCTTGATGTAAATTTGCATNGGGCAAGTTTGTTCCACATTCTAATGGATATGGGTGTCAATGCATTTAACCACATTTTTTCTTTATCCCTCGGGAAAAAGGGAAAAAGTCTAAGCCTAATCGTGTCCCTAGAAACGTCATTATACCTAAATGTGGGGAAAAGTTATAAAAATCTTGCTTGATGTAAATTTGCATCTTTAGACGGGTTTCCCCCAAATTGGTTGTTCTGCACCATTTGAATGATAGCTGGCTTAAGTTTAAAAGTGTTGGCTTCTATAGCAAGAGTTTGGATACTTAAGTGTGTTTTATCTATTGTAGGGTATGTGTAATCCCTTAAAGGTTTTGTATGTTATAATTTTCATTAATTGCTTCTTGATTGTCTAATTTAATATGCNTGTTGTTCTGCACCATTTGGATGATAGCTGGCTTAAGTTCAAAAGTGTTGGCTTCTATAGCAAGAGTTTGGATACTTAAGTGTGTTTTATCTATTGTAGGGTCTGTGTAATCCCTTAAAGGTTTTGTATGTTATAATTTTCATTAATTGCTTCTTGATTGTCTAATTTAATATGCTGATTCGTAGACATTTCTCCTTCAGTTTCACTAATTTTTTCTGTTTTCTAATTTTTATAATAGTTCTCTCTAGTTCGAAATCAAAGGGTTCAAGCTTAGTGGGACCTTCCCTATGCATTCACTTCTAAAGGGAAACTTAATAGTTTTTTTATAAAAATAAAAACAAATATAGAAAAATAAAAATTTTTTCAAATCTAAGCCTTAATAGTTTAACTAAAAATTAACCTAAATTATTTACCATTTTATTTCCTCGACANTAGTTTCACTAATTTTTTCTGTTTTCTAATTTTCATAATAGTTCTCTCTAGTTCGAAATCAAAGGGTTCAAGTTCAGTAGGACCTTCCCTATGCATTCACTTCTAAAAGGAAACTTAATAGTTTTTTTATAAAAATAAAAACAAATATAGAAAAATAAAAAGTTTTTCAAATCTAAGCCTTAATAGTTTAACTAAAAATTAACCTAAATTATTTACCATTTTATTTCCTCGACAATGTCACCAAAAACTAGATTTGCACATAGTGTGTGCACAATTGTGTTAGTTTTGATAATAATACCAAAAATCTTGATTCACTCTCTAGCAATTTAATTAAATTCTTGAAATGTTTTTGCACATTATGATTTCTCACATAAGTATACATATTGTTTCAATAATACAGGGCTCTAAAAGAGTCCAGAATGTCAAACCCACATGGAAACAATGGAAAACAAAAATAGGACAATGTTCTAGTCTATAGAATTCATTCTTAGATTGGAATTTTGTCGATGGGTATATGTTATTCGTATCTTGGAAGTAATTTAAATTTAAATTAATATAAATATAAATATATTTTTTTATAAAAATAGTGTTTTAGTTTTGAAAAAGTAATATTTTAATTTTTGAAAATATGAGACCGAACTAATCTCATATAGACAATAGTTTAAATAAGCGAGCATAACACTATAAGTGACATACTTACCTCGAGGAATAAACATATCACTTATTAGTAAGACTCGATTAAATAAACTAAAGAATTTATGACATCTGTTTTGTTTGTGAACCATTTTTTATAAGCCAACAAGTTCCTCTATCTAGTATGGAAGATCAGGTAGGGTTTATATTAAGTTGGGTTTTTAAAGTTTTTTATAAGGGCAAGTCTTGTTGACCTCATTTTTGGTTGAGGTCTAGTTTTTCCTCTTTAGTAGCTTAGGGTCTAGCTATAGAAATTTTCTATTGACTATTCTTAGAGGACTAGAAAGGGAACCCACACCATTAGAAATTCCCAAACTCTTCTTTGCTCAACTTGAAGTTCACATGTTGGTCCTAACCTTTAGCGCCTAGTAGGTGGGATCAGTATGGAGGAGCTCAAGGGGAGTCCCCCATAGGATGGTCAGACTTTAGGACTAACCCTGGGTGATCTGGTTTTGGTGGGGCTAACTTGCACACACTACACTCTCTCACATGCCCTAACCCTAGGATCCCTTAGTTTGGTATCCTGACTCCTTTTGGAAAGCTCATATGGATGACCCTGTACCCCTAGTCTTTGGTTAAGAGGGTTAAAACCAACATATTGAGCATCCAAAATGAGCCCTCACATGGCTCCTATTGGTTTAATATGGCTTCATCACTTGTTGGCCCATTTTGGTCTAAAACCACCAAATTACCAAAATACCCCTACAACCCTAATTTTTGCCAAAAATCCCAAAATTATCCAAAATACCCAAATGTATCCAAAAATCATCTCAAAACCATCACCACTACTTAAATTGACCAAAATTTACCAAATTTTTAAAACACCCCAAAAAATTATCAAAATTACCAAAATGCCCTTCATGACCTAAAAATTCCAAAAATTCCAAAATCATACCAAACATTCCAAATTTCAATTTTTGATCATCAATTTGACCAGACTTGACCAATTTTACCCAATTTGACCAAAAGCCCCAATTTGTCGTTAAAGACCCAAATGCCCCCAAATTAACCTCAATCTTAGCCCAATTGACCCTAATCTTACCCAATTTCAATTCTAAACCAAAATTCAGCATCCCCAATTCTATTTTAAAAAAAATTCAAGCCCAATTTGATCCAATTGCAAGCCCAATTTCATTCAAATAAAAAATACCCAATTTTGACCATATGCCTAAATCCACCAAATAAACCCACCAATTCAACTCAAAATCACTTGAAATTGTGCCAAATCCCTCATGACATATTCCTACACCAAAATCAACATTTAATTAGCTCAAATTCAATTTACTTTTTAAAAGCCCAAAGCCCAAAGCCCACTGCACTTAATTTTAAAAGCCCAAGTTCAAAGCCCATATGACAATTATTTCTTTCCATCATTCATTTGATTAAAATCATTCATAAAGTCCTAAATAAAAAATCAAATCATTCCAAATCAAGTATCATGCCAAACTCCACCAAAAATTTCATAAATTTAAAATTCTCTCCTCATGAAAATTGATGAAGCAGGACAAGCCATGGAGCCACTTCCAAGCTATAGACAAGCTATGAGAGCCATGTCACATCATCCAACTATTATTGGAAAGAGGCTAAAACACTTTCAAACATCCTTAAGATTCTCTTAACCCCTCCCATGAATCACTTTATCCCATGTTTAGCCAAATCACTTTGGATAGAGACCTCACCATACTAATTAAGCTGAACCTCCTAATTTCCCTCAGCACCCAAACCAACCTTGAAGGGTGAACCCAACCCAAAACCATGATTTGACCCAAATTAACCCAAAATAGCCCTTTTTCCATACTATTTCAATCCCATGCCTTTACACATGGCCAACCCCAATTGACTTCTCCAAAATCAAGCCCTGCCTCCCTTAGTGGGATGGTGACCCCTCCCTGGCCGGCTAACCACCTTGGTGGTCAAAACTCAAAATTATTGCAAAAACACCACCTATGCCAAAACTCAAAATTAAACCCATCCAAGTTGTCTCATCCCAATTGAATTTTTGCACATTGTTGGCATCCACATAAGCAACCTAAAGCACCCACCAATTGCCCCTGGTGGCCTCTCCAAGCCCCTCTATTTAAACCCTCCTTCCATGGCCAAAGGGAGAGAGCTTGAAATTTGTTGGGGAAACTCTAACCAATTGCTTCCAAAGCTTCTTTGAAACCTCTTGAGCTTAACCTAACCATCCTTAGCCACTCAAATCCACTGCTCGAGCTCAATTTTGGAGCTCAATCACTAGGCCCAAACAGAACATCCTCCAACCTCCACCAAATTCAAATTAATTGCACCCACACCATCCCCACATCAAGAGAAGAAGATCCCCCACAAAAGCCCCATCACCAGGGCACCCTAAGGTGGACTTTGATCAAACCCCTAATTTAGCCTTGGTCAAATTCATATCTAGGCAATTCACCACAACTTGAGGCTCCATCCCTAGGCTTTTGGGACCCTCACGAAGCTTCCACAAGCATCCAATCGAGGCTTCCCCTCTTGGACCAAGGTATTGAAAGTAAACACTAAATTGAGCTTCATTCACTCTCCATTTGCATAGAGTTGATTTAAGAGTTGATTAACCATATAGATATGTTCTACTAGTCAAGACANACAATTCACCACAACTTGAGGTTCCATCCCTAGGCTTTTGGGACCCTCACGAAGCTTCCACAATCATCCAATCGAGGCTTCCCCTCTTGGACCAAGGTATTGAAAGTAAACACTAAATCGAGCTTCATTTCACTCTCCATTTGCATAGAGTTGATTTAAGAGTTGATTAACCATATAGATATGTTCTACTAGTCAAGACAAGTCTATAGGGAAAAGCCACGCTTGATTTGGTTGAGAATTGAGCAAGATATTAGGGTTTGAAAATGGACAGTTCTCGGGCTAGGGCATCGAGGATGATGACAACGCGTCATTTGATCTTCCATGTATCGCGCGGACGGACTTGACTACGCCGAATGAAGCGCGATGCATAAAGCTCGGAGCTGACGCGAATGGCAGTGCCCAATCCCGCGGCGACACACGTATCTTCGACGCGTACAAGGATGATGCAGATAAGTAGAAAATTATGAGCTTTATTTTTATTTATTTAGTGTCCATAACTTTATGTAGAAAAATTATAAAAATAAAATAAAGATACACTGTTTCTTAGTGAAGAGAGGAGAATAATGAGGAAATATCATGACCAAAGGAAAATATGTTGAGATTTCATACCTATTTTATACTGTTTTTAATGATATTGCACTTTAAGGAAAGGTATTTTTGATATTTTGTTACAGGAATGATGAATTAGGGTCATTTGAGCAAAAATGAGCGAATTTGGAGCGAAAAGGACCAAAATGTGGAGATTTGAACTAGGCCGCCGACGACGAGTTNACTTGATTTGGTTGAGAATTGAGCAAGATATTAGGGTTTGAAAATGGAAAGTTCTCGGGCTAGGGCATCGAGGATGATGACAACATGTCGTTTGATCTTCCATGCATCGCGCGGACGGACCTGACTACGCCGAATGAAGCGCGGTGCATAAAGCTCCGAGCTGACGCGAATGGCAGTGCCCAATCCGCGGCGACACACGTATCTTCGACGCGTACAAGGATGATGCAGATAAGTAGAAAATTAGGAGCTTTATTTTTATTTATTTAGTGTCCATAACTTCAAAAATTCATAACTTTATGTAGAAAAAATATAAAAATAAAATAAAGATACACTGTTTCTCAGTGAAGAGAGGAGAATAAGGAGGAAATATCATGATCAAAGGAAAATATGTTGAGATTTTCATACCTATTTTATACTATTTTTAATGATATTGCACTTTTAAAAAAGGTATTTTTGATGTTTTATTGCAGGAATGATGAATTAGGGTCATTGGAGCAAAAAGATGGAAATGTATTTTTGATGTTTTGTTGCAGGAATGATGAATTAGGGTCATTGGAGCAAAAAGGAACGAATTTGGAGCGAAAAGGACCAAAATGTGGAGATTTTAACTAGGCCGCCGACGACGCCCTTGACCCCGCCGACTACGAGTTTTTCCCGAGACTATAGGAAAAAATTCTTCAGAAGCCCGCCGACGGCGTCCTCAAGGCCACTGATGGCGAGATCGACGGTTATGCCTATTCAAGCTTTAGATAAGGCCAAATTTTGAAGGGATTCTTAGGCAACTCTTGGGAAAGCTCATCCACAACTTTAAAAGAAGATTTTGGCAAAAATATAGAGGAGGTCCTGGAGAGTCTAGAGGCCCTGGATGTTAGAGAGGTTCTAGAGTGTATAGATTTTTCATTAATATGTAACAATTGTGAGGATTTCTTCAAGAGATTGTAAGAGTGAGGGGAAAGTGAGAGATTTCTTCCTCCTTGCTACTTCGAAAAGGAATTCTGTGTGTTGTAAATAAATGAAGAGATTCAGAAGAACTTCAAGGAGTGTTCTTGGGGAGAAATTAAAGATAAGTTATTTACTTGTTGTAGTTTGTATGACTTTAATTTTATATATGAATTCTGAGTTTTCCCATGCGTTCTGAGTAGTTTTATCTATCTTTCTCCTTGTCTCGAGATTTGTGAAATGATGATTTGAATTCGTGAAGTCATGAAAATGTTTAAGAAATTGTTATGATTTTTTCACTTCGATCTTAATTTACTTTCAATCTGGCCAATTGATTTGTTAAAATATGTTGAATCTTANAAGGATTTCATTGAGAAATTGTAAGAGTGGAGGGAAAGTGAGAGATTTCTTCCTCCTTGCTACTTCAAAGAGAAGAGATTGTAAGAGTGGAGGGAAAGTGAGAGATTTCTTCCTCCTTGCTGCTTTGAAGAGGAAATGTGTGTTGTAAGGAAAGGAAGAGATTCAGAGGAACTTCGAGGAGTTTTCTTGGAGAGAAATATGTGCTGTAAAGAAAGGAAGAGATTTAGAGGAACTTCAAGGAGTTTGCTTGGGGAGAAATTAGAGATACTGTAAAGAAAGAAAGAGATTTAGAGGAACTTCGAGGAGTGTTCTTGGGGAGAACTTAGAGATGGTAAAGAAAGGAAGAGATTCAGAGGAACTTCGAGGATTGTTCTTAGGGAGAATTTAGAGATAGGTTATTTACTTGTTGTAGTTTGTATGACTTTGATTTTATATATGAATTCCGAGTTTTGTTGGGTTTTTTTCCCATGAGTTCTGAGTAGTTTTCTCTGTCTTTCTCCTTGTCTCAAAATTTGTGAAATGGTGATTTAAATTGGTAAAGCCATGAAAATGTTTAAGAATCTGTGATGATCTTTTCACTTGATCTTAATTTTCTTTCAATCTAGACAATTGATTTGTTAAAATATGTTGAGTTTTAAAACTAAAGTGAAGATTACATCTAAGATTTAGGAAAGTCAAAGCCCTTGGAAGTTGGATGCAAATAAATAGAGAAATATTATTATCGGGCGTAGAATTGGAGATTTTATAGTGACAGACTAAAATCCCCAATTCGGTCCTATCGTTTGGGTGCTGAAGTGTATATGTTAGCCCCCAGGTGAGGGGAACGTGGGAGCTCTAAAGTGAGAGCCGGTATCCTTCCAACCTAGCAGCAGATTCAGTAAACAAGCATAGGATTAGTCAATGTTCTTTATGCCTAGACCAAAGGGTAAAGAAAATGTATGCTCCTATTTGACACAATATAGAAGGATGATTTTTTATATATTGAATATCACAATTAAACCCTACTTTATTTCATTAGTTATTTATTAGTTATTAAAATTATCTATTTATTTCAATTGCCTATTAGTGACAGAAAGCCAAATTGAACGTCATTGTTGTGATTAAAGTATTTCTTTTCTAAGGTCTTAATTCGTAATTCTAAACTACTCTTTGTACGATCGATATCTAGGACTCCATTAGAGCCCTATATTACTTGAGCGATACATATACTTGCGTTGATAAGTGTGACTTTACAATTATTGAATATTTATTACTTCAATATTTATCTTATATTTTAAGCATATAAAAAGTCGTCGGTCAGGCGCCAAGAATGAAGAGGNTTCAATATTTATCTTATATTTTATTGCATATATAAAGTCGCTTTCAAGTTTTTGGCGCCGTTGTCGGGGATTTAAATCTTCTAGCAGTGGTATCAAATTTTTGTATTTTTAAGCATATATAAAGTCGCTGTCAAGTTTTTGGCGCCGTTACTGGGGAGTGAGTGAGTGAAGTTACAATTAGAGTAACGGAAAAATTAGGAATGACATAACGTCGTTCTGTCAGATTGATGGAGAGTCAATATATGAAGTTTGGGAGAGATTTAAAGATCTTCTGACATAACATCATTCTGTCAGATTGATGGAGAGTCAATATACGAAGCTTGGGAGAGATTTAAAGATCTTCTTAGCATAACATCATTTTGTCAAATTGATGGAGAGTCAATATACGAAGGTTAGGAGAGATTTAAAGATCTTCTTAGGAACTGTCCTCGTCATTCGTTACCAGATTGATTAATAATTCAAACTTTTTATAATGGATTAGTGGGATCTCTTATGATTATAGATGCTGCAACAGGTGGTTCTTTAATGCCAAAACCTTTTGATGAGGCTTATTCATTACAAGAAGAGATGGCTACGAACAATTTTCAATGGCCCTCTGAGCCGGTAAATCCTAAAAGAGTAGCTAGTATCCATGATTCTGATGCAATATCTATGTTAGCTTCGCAGATTGCTGCAATATCAAAGAACATTATGGGATGAATTATTCTTCAACACCTCCTATGATGAAAAAAAATTCATCTAGAAAATTTGTGGATGTTCAACCTTTATATGAGACCTTAAATGCTATTAATAAACTCAACAACCCATATTCGAACTATTATAACCCAAGTTGGAAGAATCATCCAAATTTTAATTGGAATATTCAAATTATTATAACCCAGGTTGGAAGAATCATCCAAATTTTAATTAATAACAATCTTCTACGATCAACAATGTGCAAACAACCCAATGAACCCATTAGAAAATTCATCCAACCAAGGAAATGTTAACTATAGACCCCAACAATGGGCAAACAACTCAGTGAACCCATTAGGAAATTCATCCAACCAGGGAAATGTTAATAAACAATGGGCAAACAACCCAGTGAACCCATTAGGAAATTCATCCAACCAAGAAAATGTTAACTATGGCGAACAACCCAGTGAACCCATTAGGAAATTCATCCAACTAAGGAAATGTTAACTATAGACCTCCAAACAACTCAGTGAACCCATTGGAAAATTCATCCAACCCAGGAAAAGTAAACTATAGACCTTCTTTTCCTCCAGGATATAATAGTAATACTCAAATTAAGGAGAAGAAGTTGTTTATGGAAGAGCTGATATTAAACATGGGTCAACAATTACAGAACCAAGGAAATCAATTACAGATTCAAGAAAATCAATTACAACATCAAGGAACTGGTATTAAGAATATAAAAAGCTAATTAGGGTATATCGCTACTGCCCTTAGTAACCAAACATTAGGAACTTTTCCTAGTACTGTGGAACCAAATCCTAAAGATCAAGGAAAAAAACACATCGCTACTACGCTTAGTAACCGAACACTAGGAACTTTTCCTAGTACTGTGGAACCAAATCCTAAAGATCAAGGAAAAGAACAAATCAAAACGATTGAATTACAAAGTGGAAAAGAATTGGAAACAAGGGTGCAAAAAGAAACTAAAATTGAAAAAGAGAGAAGTGAAAAAGAATTGGAAACAAGGGTGTAAAAAAAAGTAAAAACTGAAAAAGAGAAAGTGGATACCGAAAAAAAGGATCATAAATACCTAGATTTAGATTATTCATTTACTCCAATGAAATATACTGTGGAGAAACCTCCACCACCGTTTCCTCAAAGATTGAAGCAATACAAACAAAATAAACAATTTTTTTAAATTTTTAGAAATTCTTAAGAAGTTAACAGTAAACATTCCCTTCGTAGAAGCTTTAGAGCAATGCCCAATCATGTGAAATTTATGAAAGATATTCTGAGCAAAAAAAGGAAGTTCAAGGATAACGAAACTGTTGCACTTAGCGAAGAGTGTAGTGTAATTATTCAGAAAAAGCTTCCTGAAAAATTAAANCATAGAGGAGGTCCTGGAGAGTCTAGAGGCCCTGAATGTTAGAGAGGTTCTAGAGTGTATAGATTTTTCATTAATGTGTAACAATTGTGAGGATTTCTTCAAGAGATTATAAGAGTGAAGGGAAAGTGAGAGATTTCTTCCTTCTTGCTACTTCGAAAAGGAATTCTGTGTGTTGTAAAGAAATGAAGAGATTCAGAAAAACTTCAAGGAGTGTTCTTGGGGAGAAATTAGAGATAAGTTATTTACTTGTTGTAGTTTGTATGACTTTAATTTTATATATGAATTTCGAGTTTTGTTGTGTTTTCCCCATGCGTTCTGAGTAGTTTTCTCTATCTTTCTCCTTGTCTCGAGATTTGTGAAATGGTGATTTGAATTGGTGAAGCCATGAAAATGTCTTCTCCTTGTCTTGAGATTTGTGAAATGGTGATTTGAATTGGTGAAGCCATGAAAATGTGTGTTATGATTTTTTCACTTTGATCTTAATTTACCTTCAATCTGGTCAATTGATTTGTTAAAATATGTTAAGTCTTATAACTAAAGTGAAGATTACATCCAAGATTCAGGGAGGTCAAAGCCCTTGGAAGTTGGGTGTAAATAAATTGGGAAATAATATTATCGGGCGTAGAATTGGAGATTTTAGAGTGATAGACTAAAATCCCCAATGGTCCTATCGTTTGGGCATAGAATTGGAGATTTTAGAGTGACAGACTAAATCCCTAATTCATCAGGGCATAGAATTGGAGATTTTAGAGTGACAGACTAAAATCCTCAATTCGGTCCTATCGGTTGGGTCAATTTAGTCCTATCGTTTCTGTTGAAGTGTAGATGTTAGCCCTCAAGCAAGGGGAACGTGGGAGCTCTGAAGTGAGAGCCGGTAGACGTAGAATTGGAGATTTTAGAGTGACAGACTAAAATCCCCAATTCGGTCCTATCGTTTGGGTTTAGAATTGGAGATTTTAGAGTGACAGACTAAAATCCCCAATTCAGTCCTATCGTTTGGGTGTAATATGCAGATGTTAGCCCTCAGGTGAGGGGAACGTGGGAGCTCCGAAGTGAGAGCCGGTATCATAGTAGATGTTAGCTCTCAGGTGAGGGGAACGTGGGAGCTCCGAAGTGAGAGTCGGTATCCTCCCAGCCTAGCCGCAGATTCAGTAAACAAGCATAAGATTAGTCAATGTTCTTTATGTCTGAACCAAAGGGTAGAGAATAAGTATGCTCCTATTTGACACAATATAAATTGAACTAATTCATTTTATCAATTCACTATAATTTCTTGACAAGAAGAAGGATGTTTTCTTATATATTGAATATCACAATTAAATCCTACTTAATATCATTACTTATTTACTAGTTATTAAAATTATCTATTTATTTCAATTGCGTATTAGTGACAGATAAGCAAATTGAACGTCNGACTCAAATTTTGGGAGGCCCTCTAACTAGAAGCCAATAGACAACCAAAAAAGCAAAATTTAACCTATGGAGTGGGGCCTCAACCACAAGCCCCACCAAGAGGCGAAAAAGAAAAAGGAGTACAGAAATTACATATAGTTATCACAGTGTGAATGTATCTATAAGCAAATTGAGCTACAAAAAAGAAACACTAAATAGGAACAATGGGAGAGACCACCAAAAGCTAGAGACCATTAAGATGCTTGACTTTAGTTCTGAGGTATGGGGTCTCCATTGTATTACCATGAAGTAGGAGAGCAAGAGGAGAAGGGGGTTTGGCAGCAACAGTGTGGAAGTAGTGTAAAGTCCATGTCTGGCCAGCCAATTGGCATGTTGGTTACCTTCTTTGCGGATGAAAGTCAGATTTGAGTTAATGGACCTTTTAAGGTTCAAAATTTTCTGTTGTCAGTGTAGGTGGTGCCAAGAGGACAGCTGTTCAGAATTGAAAAAGTTGATGAGATGTAGAGAGTCCACCTCAATCCAAAGTTTATACCAAGTAGCTTTTAAGGCAAAATTTAAGGCCCAGAAAACTGCAATGAGTTCTGCTTCTAATGCATCTTGAGCCTCAGTAGGGGCATGGAAATACAACATACATTTGCTACAAGAATCCCTGAAAACACCCCCGACCCCAGCACCATACTCAGAAAAGCTTCCATCAGTGTTAATCTTTATAGTATGTTGATCAGGAGATTTCCAATTAAACTTCTCAGTCTTGTAGAAGTCCCTGGTTATTAAGGACTGAGTTTTACAAATATTGGGGAAGTCGCTGAACTAAACCAGCTTGATAAAGTAAGAAGCACAATTTCTTGTTACCTTTGAATGATGACTGTGTTTGTCTTCATGTTTAGTGTTGTTTCTGTTCATCCAAAGAAACCAGGCAACCAGAAAGGGGATGGTTTCACAATTACTACTCTTCCAACTATGCCACCCACCTTTAAGATTAGACCAGTCCATTGCAAGGCCATTCACCATAATTATGGATACAAACTCTTTCCAAACTGCTTGAGCAAACTGACAGTTAAATAAAAGATGGTTACTATTATCCTCTTCATTTAGGCAAAGATAGCATCTAGATGGCCCCGTCAAACCCTTCAATTTAATAATGTCATCAGTAGGTAATAAATTGTTGAAGAGTTTCCAGCATAAGAAGGATATAGAAGGGGAAAGGAATTTGTTCCAGATGGCTTCACCCTAAGGGACCAAATCCCAACAACAAATTTTGCATAGATGGCTTTGGTCAAGCTTTGACTGACAGAACTGTGCCAAATAATTCTGTCTTTTCGGCTCTTATCAAAATTGACTTTGGAGATTTGAGAGCTGAGGCTCCTACAAAATAGATTGGAGCTTGGAAATAGACCAGGAATCTCCCTCCCATAAATCAGACACAATTACTTGAGGGTTGAAATCAGTGGGCAGTCTTTGGGGCACCAATGGTCAAGCCAAAAATTCACCTGACCATTACCCAAATCCCAAAGGTACATATCCTCAGCAAGATGTCTGATTTTGAGCAAATTAGTCAAAATTTTAGAGTCACTCAGTCTCTTGGTGATGAGAGAAGGGTGATATCCCTTGTAATATTTACCCTTCATGTACAAAACCCAAAGGGAGGTTTGAGCTCTGAAATTGATCCACATTTTGCATAAGTTAATTTGGATGAGTTGTTGGAGTCCCTTGAAACCAATTCCACCAGCCATTATGGGTTTACCATCCTTTTGCCATAATGCCCAGTGGAGCTGCTTCCTTTGACCTGCCCACAAAAACCTGTTGAATACTCTTTCCAACTGAATGCAAGTACTTTTCTTCATGTATGTGGTTTGGAGGATGTAAGATGGGAAGGTGGTTAAAATGCTCTTGAGAAGAGTGATTCTGCCCCAGTGGATAGGAATGAGTGAAACCATCTAGATAGAAGGTTCTGAATCTTCTGAAAGACTTCATCAAATTAGATTAATTTGGACCTTCCCCAAATAAGTTGAACCCCCAAGTATTTGAAAGGAGCTTTTACAATAGAAAAGCCTGTGTAATCAGATGCGCACTGTTTAGTAATGGATGATGATCTTTTGTTAAAAATCAATTTACATTTTTTCTGGGCAAAACACCATTCCAGAGATTCTTTGGAACTGCATCAGGCATTGATGAATCCTCTGGACAACATTTTTATGGACACTAGAGAAGATCATGATATCATCAGCATAAATGAGATGAGATATGGCCATAGTGGATTTGTGATGATATCTGGAGTACTGTTGATTGAGAATGACCTTATCTAGAATTCTGGAAAGGTAGTCCATAGCCAGAATAAAGATTGTGGGGGAGAGAGGGTCTCCCTGCTTGAGGCCTCTAGTACCTGAAAATGAGCCCCAGGCCTGGCCATTGATCAAGACAGAATGGTTATTATTAATGAGCCACGTATTAATAAGGTTACAGAACTCAGTTTGAAACCCCCTGGCAGTAAGAATACCCAGGATAAATCTCCAATCAATTGTGTCATAGGTCTTCTTGAAATCTAGTTTATAGATAAGGTTGCCCCCTCTACTGATTTTATCCAAAACCATAATCAACTCTTGAGCTAGCAGCACATTATCAGTAATAGATCTTCCTTTAATAAAGTTTGTCTGATTTAGACAAATAATTTTGTCAAGATAACGTTGCAGTCTTCTGACAATGAGCTTACTAATGAATTTTCTAAATACTGAAGTTAGGCTGATAGGTTTGTAATGGTCCCAATTCTTTTGTAGATCCCCTTTGGGAATTAACACAATAGAAGAATCTTTAAAGTAGCTAGGTAAGTTACTGCCCCTGAAGAAACTTCTGATTGCCTCAATCACCTCCCCTTTAATAATATGCCAGGCTTGCTTGTAGAAATCAATAGTATACCCATCAGGGCCAGCAGATTTAGTGTTGTTAATGGTGTTTAGAGCTTCCCAAATTTTAGTGTCAGTGGGGATTTCATTGAGTCTGAGGTGTTTAGTGTATTCCATTTCTGCAGTGAAATAGTTGTATTCAAGCTCAGTATTGAGATCTAAAGAAGTGTTTAACAAGCTTTTATAGTAATTGGCAGCATCCATAACAATTTGCACATTATCGTTAAGCCAAATTCCCTCTGATGTATAAATGGAGTGAATAGTGTTGCACTTCCTCTTGTACTTAATGTAAGCATGATAAAATTTGGTGTTCCTATCCTTATCAGTAACCATGTTTATAGAAGCCTTCTGTTTAAGTAACAAATCCTATTTATCAATAGCATTAAGCAGTTTAGCTTGAGCAGTAAGCATTTCAAATTCTGTGGCAGTGCCATTCTGAATAGCAATTTCCAATTTCTCCACTTCCCTTTTAGCATCAGAAGTGTTAGAGAAGACATTCCCAAAGGTCTCCCATCCCCACTTCCTTAAAGCTTTGCTCAATTTAACATGTAGGAGGCTAAGTTTTGTGAGAGGCTCAGTATGGTCAATACCACTCCAGTTAGAGGCAACACAACATTAAAAAAGGGGTTCAGTGGACCACATATTTAAATATCTGAATGGGATATGATGAGTGGTGGTGCTAGGGGATGTAATAGATATTAGAAGAGGCCCATGATCAGAACCAGTGAAGGTTAAGTGAGTAACAAAGGTGACCAGATAATTTTTATGCCAGCAGTCATTCACCATTACCCTGTTAAGTCTTTCCCACATTTTGCCCCTCCTCCAGGTAAACTTTGACCCTATGTAACCCAAATCAAATAGACCAGCTTTCTAAATCTGGTCACTGAAGAAAGTCATTTTGGAAGCATTAGGTACTCTCCCCCCAGACTTCTCAGCAGCTGAAATAATACAATTAAAATCTCCACCAACCAACCTAGGAGAGTTCATCTGATCACTGATTTGTTGTAAGCACCTCCAAAGTTCATGTCTGTCCTCCTTATGGCTGCCTGCATAGATGAAGGTTGCAAATTCTAACTTGCCTTGAATTAGGAGAGAAAGATGAATGAACTCTGGGTGGTCCAATAGGGTATGCCACTGAGTTTCATTCCTGCAAAAAAAAACCAAATGATATTACTTTTGTTTGCATAATGAGAAAAACCTTTGAACTTATTACTGATTCTCTGAGGGTTTTGTTGAACCATATGTTTTAATATGGCAAAACACCAAATTTTGTATTTTTTGGTAAGATAGATCAGTCTGTTTAAGGACTGAGCATGGGTAATGACCCCTATATTCTAGAAAAATAAATTAATCATGGAGGGGATTAATGTGGAGGGAGGGTTGAGATCTGGATCTTGTCCTTCCTCTAAGTGGAGAAGGCCCAACCATCTTCAAGACACCAGTGTTCACATTGGTGCCCTCTTTGAGTTTCTGAACCTCTAACAATTATTTTTTCTTTTTCTTTGATTTTTGGATTTGCCATTCCTCCTTCAATAGTTGGTTCATCTCAGCCATTTCCCTCTTCTCAGGGGCTACAAAAGCAGTGGCTTCAATCCGATTCTCCTGTCCAGTTGTCTCAACTTCACCATGAGAGTCATTTGAGTTAGGTGGGGTAACAATATTAATTTCATTTATCTCCTCCTTGGAATAACTTGAGGCTGTATTTATTAGAGCATTGGAGTCAAAAGGAGTTGCGGAGCTTTTGGATGTACCCAAAATGTCTACCTTGTTGATTGTTGGAGTTGCTTCCACACTTAGTGTGGGCTCTTGAGCACTAGGCTGACTAAGCTTTTCCTGAATGTGCACATTTTTCCTTGGAGGGGGGTGAAGCCTAAAACACCTATCTTTGGTGTGCTTAAACATCTTGCAATGATAACAATAGTAATAATTTTGTTCTAGTACCACGTTCTGCCAGAACCCATCTGTATCAGTGCCAATCCATAGTCTATTAATTTCAAGGAGAGTAATATCTCTCTCAGTGAGGATTCTAGCTAGAGCTGGCCTTGCTTTATTATATGTGGGGGAAACTTTCAAAGGTCTCCCAAGGGCACATCCAATATTGAAAAGAGCATTGAGATTAAAATATTGAAGTGGAAANCAATTTTGTGCTAGCAAAGCTGAATGTTCCGACCATGAATCTTTCATGGGATGTTTTCTATAATTGCTGGTCTGATTGGAGGGGTGCCGAACTTCAAGATATCCCCAATATTGTGGCTTGGTTTGTTTGGATGGCTAGAACTCATCTGAAGTATGAAGCTACTCCCTTAGATCCTATGAAAGTGGGTCTGAATTGCATTGCTTATTTACAAAAATTGATTAAACTCAAAAAGTTTAGAGCTGTGTTGGAGTTGGTCCCCTCTTCCAAACCTTCTATTACTAAAGTTTTGGAAATTAGCTGGTCTCTTCCCTAGAATGGTTGGATAAAGGTCAATATTGATGGTAGCTATAATTTACAATATGCAGGTATTGGTGGTGTCTTCAGAAATCAATGGGGGAGGTACATTTTATATTTCCATTCTCTGTTATGGTTGTGGATCCTCTTGAGGCTGAATGTCAAGCTATTTTTTGGGCTCTCTATTTTGCCAAAACCTATAATTTTAACCAACTGTGGGTTGAATCTGATTCCTTACTTCTTATCAACATCATGAAGGGTTCTTGTGACATTCCCTGGAACTTAATTTGCTGGATTTCTGGGACTCATCTTTTGTTGAAGAACTGCTCTACAATTTTCACTCACTTACATAGAGAATGTAATAGACCATCCAATTGGCTGGCTAGAAGGCGTCTTCACACTGAAGTCTTATTAGTTAGCAAGAGGATTCCTCCCCCATTTTCCTTCCTTTTATCCAGTGAACTTCTTTCTCTTCCTTACATTAGATAGCTTCCTTTTTTGATGACATTTCTTTTTGAGAGGTAGCCTTCTATTATAGGCCCTCTTCTCTTATGTGTAACTATTTTTTATTATTAATGAATTGAAGCTATGCTCCTTATACAAAAAAAATATATATATGTCAACACTGAAGCTGATGCTATAGATATATATGGATATGGATTGGTTTTGAAGCTGATGGGTTTGGCAGGATATAATTGCTGAACAAAAAACTTTTTTACTGTCAACACTGTAAAATGTTTGGTCATACCATTGAGAGATGCTATAAGCTCCACCCCCTACAAAAAAGGCCTCTGTGAATCAAAGGGTAGCTAGTCAAGCTACTGACTAGGGTACAAGCAACAATCCTATTACAAATGTTCAATTTATTGACAGTGATGCTGTCAGGCAAAGCAGTGCTAATCCTTCTGCCAATAATAATGCTCCAAAAATATCTGATAGCATTCCCTTTGGTGATAGGGGGAACTATCAGAATCCCAAGATATCATGGAGGTCACTCCAGGAAGAGTGGTGAGGGTAGAACCCAATGAAATCAATATAGTTAACCCTCCCTCCCCCACACTTGGAGAAAAAGGGAAAATTGTGTTGAACAGTCCCTTGGCCACTAAGGTTGTTACTAAAATTGTTGATACTATTGTTGATGAATTGCAACAGACTTTAGAAGAAGATTGGCAAGTTCAAAAGACCAAGAAGAAGAAAAAACAGGCTTCTGAGGTACAACAACTATTACAAGGAAAAAGTTCTCTGAAGAGTGAAGGGAAGGTTAAGACTAGTAATGGCTCTACCTCTACTTATAATAGAGGAAGAACTAGATCAAGGTCTCAACCTTCTATTCAATTTCCACCTATCAGTGATTAGTATTCCCTTTTAGAATATTAATGCTCCTCACAATTAATATTTTATGTTGGAATATCAGGGAGTGGCTCACCCCTCCTCTTTTAAGAGATTGAAACATCTCATCAGAACCCACAAGATTTGGTGTTTTGCCATTCTTGAGCCTATGGTCACTAAATATCCCCAGAATATTACCAAAAAGTTTTCCAAATTTACTTTTTATGCTAATTCTAATAATAAAATCTGGCTTTTTGTCAGACCTGAAATTCAGTGCACCTTGCTTGTTAATCATTAACAATTTCTTCATATTCAGTTCTCTATTGGAGCACAGGTGGGGTATGCTTCATTTATTTATGCTAGCAGTCTTCCCAGACACCAACAAGAATTGTGGCATGAGCTAATACAATTGGGACAGCATATTGACTCCTTTTGGATTTTAGGTGGTGACTTTAATTGCATCACTTCACCAACTGAAAAAAGAAGGGGTAAAGCCCCCTTACCATTACCAATTACCAAATTCAACAACTTCATCAGTGGTGTTGGATTATTTGATCTATGCTTTCAGGGGCCTAAGTTTACTTGGAAAAGAGGTACACTGTGGGAAAGACTGGATAGACTGCTTGGAAACTCCTTATGGTTTCAAACTTTTCCCTACTCTACTGTCACACACCTTGCTATGGCTAGTTCTGATCATAGACCTATCCTTTGCTCCATACAGAATACTGTCAAACCCTCTCATACCCTTTTCAAATTTCAGAATATGTGGGCATTACATCCAAAGTTTCTTAAGGAAGTTGATAAAAATTGGGAGTCTAACAATGATGCAGACCCCTGGATCAGATTGTGGCTCTTGCAAAAGAATTTAGCCTCTCATCTGAAAAAATGGAATTGGGATAGATTTGGCAATGCCAATGGGCAACTTGATGCCATCCAAAAAGAAGTTAACAGACAGGAAGAAGGTTTACAAATGGGGATGAATTCTGACTTTGAGGTCCATCATGCTAATGAGAGAGTCCTTACACAAATCAACTACTAGGAATGTTTCTTAAAACAGAAAGCAGCTGCCTCTAAATTCACTGATGGTGATAGAAATACAAGATATTATCATGTCTGTATCAACTACAGGAGGAAGTGCAATATGATTCTTAACATTACTAATACCAATGGTCAGAAACTGACCAATGCTGATGATATTTCTTGTGATGCAGTATAATACTTCCAAAATTTGTTTACCAGTAATCAGTCTGACAGAAGCCCAATTGATGCAGATATAATTTCTAACTGTCAACGTTATGTTCAAAGATTAAATCTCACTAATATTCCTTTGGAAGATGAGATAATACTTGCCTTAGACTCCATTGATGGTCTTAAAACTGCTGGCCCAGATGGATATACTTCAACATTTTATAAAGCCACATGGGACAGCACCGGCAAAGACAATATGCAAGTTGTTCAAAATTTCTTTCTTGGTGTGGATCCTCCTAGATACTTTAGTGCCTCTACCATCACTTTGATACCAAAGAACCAAAACAAAAAAACTTGGGGGGATTACAGGCCAATCAGCCTAACTAATGTGATCTCCAAAATAATCAGTAAAATCATTATTTTCAGGCCTCAACCACATCTCCAATATCTCATCAGTGGCAACCAAGTGGCTTTCATTAAAGGGAGGAATATTATAGATAATATTCTACTTGCCCAGGAACTCCTTTTAGACCTTGACAAAAATTGTAGAGGGAAAAATGTCATTTTCAAGCTTGATATAAGCAAAGCATATGATACCATCAGCTGGGAATTTATTCTTAACATTCTTTCTGCTAGAGGCTTTAATGAAAGTTTTATCAATATGATCCACAGTTGGTTGAAATGCAATGCTCACTCAGCTCTGATCAATGGAAAATGCCATGTCTTTAATGCTACCAGGGGTATAAAGCAGGGAGATCCTTTGTCTCCAACAATTTTCATTCTTGCTCTAGACTATCTTTCCAGACAACTGAATAAGCTGTTTACTAACTCACCACATTTGGCTTATCACTACAGATCTAATATCCTTATAAGCCAATTATCTTATGCTGATGATATTATTATCTTCTCTAATGCTTCCAAGAATTCGGTCAGGAGGATACATAAATGTCTTCTACACTTCCAACATACTTCAGTTATGGCTCTTAACCAACAGAATTGTCAATTCATTGTTAACACTAACTCCACCTTTCAGATCAAGCACTGGATTTTGCCATGCTAATCTCCCAATTAAATAACTTGGAGTACAACTACTCAAAGGCAGAACTAGACAAACACAATTCCAAGATGTCATTAATCAAATCAAAGCACAACTAGAGAATTGGACTAACTCCTTCTTGTCCAATGGTAGGAGGATCAGTATTTTGAGGAGTATTCTGACTGCAATTCCTTCTTATGTCCTACAAATGTTCTCCATGCAAAAGGGTACACAAGTAGCTATTGGATAGATCTTCAAAAAATTTCTCTGGTATGGTCAAAGGAAACAATTCCACTGGCTCTCTTGGCAGAAGTTATGCAAACCTTTGCAGGCTGGTGGGCTTGGCTTTAAAGACATTCAACACCTGGGTTTCATAAACCTTTGCAAATTGTGGATCAGATTCAGGGCCCAGGATAGTCTTTGGGCAAGATTTCTGAAAGGGAAATATTGTAGAACTTTGCATNTGGCTTGGCTTTAAAGACTTTCAACACCTGGGTTTCATAAACCTTTGCAAATTGCGGATCAGATTCAAGGCCCAGCATAGTCTTTGGGCAAGATTTCTGAAAGGGAAATATTGTAGAACTTTGCATCCTGTATTGGTAACCAAAAAATTGGGGGATTCTAAATTATGGACCAAACTATTGAACATCAGAAATCAAGCTGAGGAACTTTTCCTATGGGAGCTAGGATATGGTCAAGTTAATTTTTGGTTAGATAACTGGGTTATCAATGAGGAGAAACTTGAGTGCCTTGCCCACAACCCCAACTATAATTGTCAGGTCAAAGATTATTGGTCTGCTAATTAGTGGAATAGCAAAATGCTTAACACTTTTCTATCTAGTGAACATGTTAGATGGGTTAAGGATACTCCCTTCTCATCTAGTTCCAAAGATAGAATTTTTACTAAACATGCTTATTCCCAAAAATTATCTGCCTACATTTATCATCACTTCCTAAATTGGAATCAGATGCCTTGGGGAAAAGCCATTTGGGGTAAACTCCTAACCCCTTCTATGTCCTTCTTCTATTGGAGACTGTGGCACTCCTTACTTCCTACTGATGAAATTTTAAAGATGAAAGGGTTGAGAGGGCCTTCTATCTGCCCAATATGCTATGCTGCTGAAGATACCTTGGAGCACTTATTTTTCTCTTGTGATGTCTCCCAAGAAATTTGGTCAGAATTACTCAAGCTTCTGAATATTGATACTTATAATGTAAGTTGGCTTAATTTTTTTACTTGTTCGGAAGATTGGAATAACAGCAAGCTTTTGGTGATCCCTTGTATTGTGGCTTGGTTTATATGGATGTGCAGAAATCATCTCAAATTCGATGAGCAATTTCCAGGGTCATATTCTGTGATAGTTAATTGTATCTCTTATATTCACAAATTGATCAAGTTCTACCATTTCCCCAATGTAATAAAAAATTGGACCTCAGACAAAACTAATTTTCTTCCACATTCTTCCAAATTAAACTTTTGGAGCCCCCGTCCTACTGGTTAGTTGAAGGTCAACACTGATGGCAGTTTCTCAAAAGGTTGTGCTGGAATTGGGGGAGTCTTCAGAAACTCTCATGGTACTCCCATATTGTATTTTACTACTCCTACTGTGGCACTTGATGCTTTAGAGGAAGAATTCAAAGCTATTTATTGGGCTACTAGAATTGCTTGCTACTGTCATCTGGGCCCTTTGCTTGTAGAAACTGACTCTACTGTTTGCATCAATATTTTACTCCATGATGAAACTCCTCCCTGGAATCTAATCATGTGGAATAGGCAGCTGAATGCCCTTTTACACAGCTGCATGGTGAAATTTAACTACATCCCTAGGGAGGGCAATTGTCCAACACATTGGCTAGCCTCCCAGGATAGGAATACTGAATAAACTTATGTTGGGAAGGCACTTACACCAAACTTAAAATTTCTTCTGAATGGAGATAATATGGCACTCCCCTACTTTAAAACCCTATAACATTTTTGGAGTAGTAGATATATTTGTGTAGCTAATGAGATATATATAGATATATACATATATCTCTTTACTTTGTTTGGTGTAGCTACTATATATATGTGTCCATATATATATAGATCAAGTAGGCATTTTTTGTTTTCCTTTTCTTTTGGGAGGGTTTAATTTCCCAATACTTGTAACCCCCTTTTTCTATTAACACATAAGGAGCCTTAGTTGCTCTTTCCTGGGGGAATATATATATATATATATATATNCCCGATGGGCCAGCTAGATCCGTTTGAATTTTGGGGGAATATATATATATATATATATATATATATATATATTACTACTTATAAAAATAGATAAAAACATAAACAAACATAAATATGGGTTGCCTCCCATAAAACGCTTGGTCAGCCCGACATTCCCAGTTTTTACTCTGGGTGACCCAACATTATAGTCTTTTTAAAAATTGGTCTATGACAATCAAAATTTGGTTTCAGTCTGTGCCCATTCACTTTAAATATCTTTCCAGTATTGGGATCTTCAATATTAACAACTTCATAGGGATAGAATTTTACAATTGTGAATGGCTCTGTCCACCTATATTTTAGTTTTCTATAAATAATTTCAATCTTGTATAGTTTAATAAAACTTCCTATCCAAGCTCAAATTCTTTTTTTATTATCTTTTGATCATGTCATTCTTTCATTCTCTCCTTATATATCCTAGAATTATCATAAGATTCATTACTAATCTCTTCAAGTTCTTTCAATTGCAATAATCTTTTCTCACCAGCATCTTTCAACTTAAAATTAAACTCCTTAATCGCCTAATATGCTTTATGTTCCAATTATGCTGGTAAGTGAAAAGTTTTCCCAAAAATTAACTTATATGGGGACATTCTTATAGGTGTCTTATAAGCTATCATATAAGCTCATAATGAAGTATCTAATCTAGCAGACCAATCCATTTTATTAGGAGTTACAATTTTTTCTAAAATTCTCTTAATTTCACGATTAGATACTTCTGCTAAATCACTACTCTTGAGATGATAAGCAGTTGCAATCCTATGTATAATATAATATTTTTCCACCAATTTTAAATTTTTTTTCTTCCGAAAGTGAGATCCTCCATCAGTAATGATTATTCTCGGCATTCCATATCTTGTAAAAATATTTTTGATTAAAAATTTTGAAACTCTCCAAGCATCACATCAAGGTAAAGCATTTGCTTCAATCCACATTGATACATAGTCTATTGTAATATATATATATATATATATATATATATTAAAGAAAGGAGTGACAGAGACTCCCTACATGTTAAACTGAAATACAGGTTACAAAGTTATATGGGGCTTGGTTCACAAACAAAAAAACTAAGGTTCACCCAAAATGGGTCAAGTGCTCCCAAGAGAAAAACAAAAATCCGATGTAACCTGTCCAAAACCTTTCCCCATTTAATAGGGCTGAAAAGAAGAAACGGAAAAGAAACCTTACAAAGCAGTAAGGACTCAAGGAAACAAAAGCCCTCCCTAGATAGGATGGTTAAGATAAACATCAGTGGACATCTCCCTTCTAATATAAGGCAGATTAGAGAGATCTGCCTTAATCAACCACTCCACAGGAGGGGTAGTATTTACTTTAGGCAACATAGACAAAGCACCTTGATGTGCAAGCCAATTAGCACAACGGTTACCCCCCTCTGAAAATATGCTTCCAGATAATCTGAAGGTTGTGAGTCAACTTCATGTGAGTAATTTGCTTAACAACATGTAGAAGAAACAAAGGTGGGGAGATGTTATCTTTTAAGAGCTGGAATAGCCATAAGGAGTCCATTTCCACAATTAGTAGGTTCCATCCCATAACAACAGCTGTTTGAAGAGCCCATACCACAGCTAAGGCTTCAGCCTGCAAAGCTTTGAGAGCATCAGTGGGAGATTGGAAAAATAGTAGGCATTCCCCAGCATTATTGTTGAAAATCCCCCGAATACCAGTAGTGTGTCTTCTATAACTCCCATCAGTGTTGATTTTCATCCAAGGGTAAGAAGGTTTCCTCCAATGGAACTGCAGAAATTTTGATTTGGAAGAAGAAACTTGAGTGTTAAGGATTTGGGAGCACCTAGGAACTTTAATCTTATACCCCATGAGATTGATTATCTTAAGAGTATATGTCAAGCAGTTGGTAACAATTTGTGTAGAACTTTGGGTTTTCCCCTCATATTTACTGCTATTTATTGCCATCCAGATGAACCATGTAGTAATAAAGGGGATTATTTCAGCATGGTTCTCTTTCAAAACCTTCCAGCAGTCAAGGAAGTTTGCAAAATTTAGTAAATGGGAAGGGAAACTAAGATTAGCAGCTACCTGAGTCCAAACCCCTTGAGCAACAAGATAAGAGAAAAACACATGATTTAAGGATTCCTCTTGTTGGAAACAAAAAATACATCTTGAAGGTCCTTTTAGACCCTTGAGTTTAAGTATATCAATAGTGGGAATAATGTTATGAAAACATCTCCAGGTGAAGGACATAGAGGGGCTGAGGTATTTCACCCACATGGAATTACCCCAATCCTTATGGTGCCAATTGTTTAATTGGGAATATGCAAATTTGGTAAAATAGGTAAAAGGAGGATTTGTAGTCACAATTCCATCTGGTTTCTGTGGAGTGATTGGGACCTTAAGAATTTGATAGACTTGTTCAGGATTCACCATAGAAGACAACATGTCTCTATTCCAATGATGATTATTCCAGTAAAGATGAATAGGGGTGTTGATAGCTGAGTCTGGAGAGGTTGATGGTTACAATTTACCCTCAAGAAGCCAATTATCTAACCCAAAATCCACTTTTCCTTCTCCCACATCCCAGATAAAAAGGTCTTCAGCCACACACCTAATATGCAAGAGCTCAGTCTAAATTCTAGAATCCTTAGATTTTCTTCAGATAATTGTAGGATGGGAGTGCTTGCAATATTTTACTTCATATAGTAAGCCCACAAAGACTTCTGTTCTCTAAATTTAATCCAGAGTTTACAATCGAAGATTTCATGAAGCTGTTGGAAAGACTTCATGCCAAGCCCCCCTGCAGTAAGAGGCAGGCAAAGCTTATCCCAACTAAACCAGTGAGCTTGTTTATAATTGTCTTCCCACAAGAATTTATTTAACATCACCTCCTAAGTTTTCTATGTGCCTTTTTTCATTTTCAGCATTTGCATAATATACATAAGGAAAGAAGCCATGATACTTTTAATTAAGGTTAACCTTCCCCCCCTGTGACAAATAAGAATTAGTCCAACAAGAGATTTATTTGGAAATTTTAGAAACCACCTCATCAAATTGAGTTTGCTTCTTCCTGCCTTTAATCAACTGTACCCCAAGATAAACCAAGGGGCTGGTAGCAGATTTAAAACCAGTGAAATCTTTAATCTAGTTTTTGGCAGCAGAATTGAGCTTATTGCTAAAGATAAGTTGACATTTCTTTGACTTCAAGGAGAAACCAGAGATCTGTTGGAACAAGTTCAGCAAACTGACCACCTTCTTCACTGCTGGTTTTGAGGCCTTAGAAAACAATATGAAGTCATCAGCATAACATAAATGACTTATGGAAAAATTTTCTTTATTAGAAAATTTGAGATATTCCCTTTCAGAAACATTATGGTTAAGAAGCCTAGATAAGTAGTCCATAACCAGAATGAAAATGTATGGAGAAAGGAGATCCCCTTGTTTGATTCCCCTAGTAGCTTGGAAATGCCCTTGAGAATTCCCATTAAGAAGAATGGTATAAAATTATTATTAAACCACTTGTGAATGATGTAGCAGAAGGAATTTTGAAACCTCCTAGCTTTAAGAACCTCCAAGATAAAATTCCAATTGATAGTATCATAAGCTTTAGAAATATCAAGCTTCTATATGAGATTACCCCCCTGCAAGGCTTGTCAATATCCAAAAAGAGTTCCTGTGAAAGTAGCACATTATCAGTAATTTGTCTTTCTGTAACAAAAGCAGACTGATTAGGAGAAATCATCCAAGATAAGTGTGGTTTTAATCTAAAAACTAATAGCTTGATAATAAGCTTAGACAACACAGTGGTAAGAGAGATGGCTCTAAAATGATCCCAATTAGATTTCTGGTCTCCCTTTAGGATTAAAGTTATGGTGGATTGAGCAAAGTAATGTGGCATATCCTCCCCTTTGAAGAAGGCATGGACAGCTTCCACAACATCAGCTTTTACCACCTCCCATGTTTTTATGTGGAAAGTAGAAGTAAAACCATCTGCACTAGCAACTTTGTCACCATCAATAGAACATAAAGCTTTCCAAATTTCTTCCTCAGTAGGAATAAATGTTAAATCCAGGCAATGAATATCAGAGAATTTGTCATTAAGTAAGCTAGGGTCAAAGTTCAGGAGAGTAGCCTCATGAGGTTCAGATAAAAGATTTTGAAAGTGATCTATAGCATCTCTGTGAATTAGATCAGTACCTTGGATCCAAATTCCATTTGATTTTTAATCTTTAGGATGGTGTTGGAGTGTCTTCTTTGTTTAATACAGGCATGGTAAAACTTTGAATTCCTCTCCCCATCAACAAAATTTTTTATGACTGCTTTTTGTTTATAGAAATCCTCCTCCCAATGAATAGCTTGAAGCATATTAGCATTAGCTAATATCAGGTTTTTTTCATCAGAGAGCCCCATCTGAATGTTTAATTTAGTCTGTTTCACAATAGCTTCAGCCTCTTTAGCTTTTGCTGTAAGGTTGCCAAAACAGTTCCAATTTTAGGCTTTCAGCAATTTAGCAACTTTTTTCTGAATTTGCCATAGTTTAATCCAAGGATGGAAGGATGAAACAGGTAGCCAGACATACTTAATAAAGGACAGGAATTCAGGATGTTCCACCCATACATTAAAGAATATGAATCTTGGTAAGGGAGCAACAATATTAGGGGATATAGAGATTAACAAAGGCCTATGATCAGAACAAGTGTAAGGAAGACGAGAAATATTAGTCATAAAGTTGGTATCCAGCCAAGCTTGATTGACCAGGAATCTATCAATTCTCTCAAAAAGTTTGCCTCTTCTCCAAGTGTCAAGAGGCCCCTGATGTGGAAGTTCAGCAAGGTCAGTGTTCCTGATGTTCTGATTAAAGAGTAACATTTGTGTAATATCCACAGGTTTCCCTCCCCATTTTTCATTCAATCTAGCTATAATATTAAAGTCTCCACCAATGAACCAAGGTCCATTAATAGAAGATTTAAGATGTTGGATTTGTTGCCATAATGTAGCTTTATCACTTTCAGAACTCCCAGCATAAATGAAGGTAGTCTCAACTTATAGAAAATCCCATAGAAGCTGAATATGAAGAAATTGAGGTTGATCATCCAAGATCTGAACATTCAGATTCCTTTAATAGAAAAACCAAATTTTGTTATTAATATTGTAATTGTAGTTGAAACTTGGGAAGTGTTTTCTAAATCTGCAAGGGGTACACTGAACCAAAGGTTCAAGAATAGTAAAACACAATAACCTATGCTTCCTTACCAATTGTTTAATTCTGATCAATGATTTCTGATCTGAAATCCCCCTGATGTTCCAACGCATCAAATTAATCATCTGATAGATAAGGGAAGTGGAAACCAAAGGACTTGCTGAAATGAGACAAAGGAAGAAAATAAAAATTCTCCCCATATCTCTCTAGAAAGGGGGTAGAGAACAGCAGGTGGGAATCTACCATCACCCAAAGGCCAGATAGACCCATTCTCAAAATATTACTGTTATCACAACAACCCAAAAAATTGACTAGTTACTTGCTGAATTGAAACAAAAGTAAGAGAATAAATAGTCTTCCATATCTTCTTAGATAGAGGATATAGAAAGTTTAATAGAAGTCTGCCATCACCCAAAGACCATAGAGACCCATTCTCAACATATGACAACTGAAGTTAAGGAAAAAAATTAAAAGTCTTCTGACAGACTTAAAATGACCAGAGGCCAACAACCAAACAAGAGAGAATTTAAACATTTTGAGGGTAAATATGGAGTGAGGGTTGTGATCTAGATCCGGTTCTTCCTCTAGAGGGTCCATGAGATGATCCAACCTTCAGAATATTGTCAATGGAAGCCGCCACTCTTTGTAATCTTTGAGATTCTGTGGTTTGTTTTTTATTTCTCTTAGAGGTCTGCATAACGCAGTCCTCCCCCAATAGGTGGTTCAAATCAGTAACCTTCTCTCCTTCAATCACATGTTGTGTCTCCAATTGTTGTTCCTGGAGTGGATCCTGCAACCTCTCCTCAAAGGAATCAACTGTGGGGGAAACTATAGTAATGATGTTGGGTTCCTCTCTTAGCACTTCCTTGGGAGGGGAAGGAGTATTAGAAACAAAAGGGGTTGGAGATCTCAGAGCCTCATCCTGTAAGCCATCCTTATTAACCCCAGGAAGTTAAGTGGGGTCAATTTCCTTCATAGAATATTGTTTTCTTTTCACTGGAGGGTGTAGCCTATAGCACTTATCTTTAGTGTGCCCAAACATCTTGCACTGTTGATAATAATAAGGCCTTTGTTCAAGGATCACCTCCGGCCAAAAGCCATCATGTTCAGAGCCTATCCACACTATTTTAACTTCAGGCAAGGTGATATCTCTTTCAATGAGAATTTTAGCAAGAGCCGGCCTTGCCTTATTAAGGGGTCTGCCTAAAGCAGACCCAATATTAAAAAGGGCATTCAACTTGAAGTATGGAATAGGGAGACTAGGAAGCTTGAACCAAAGAGGAACCATACGAGATTCATTGCTAGGATCAAATCCAGGAGTCCATTTCAAAATTTTCATGGTATCCCCCCCCCGATAACTAACGATTGCTTGGCAAAGAGCTTAGCATAATCTTCTTCTATTGTCAATTGAATAAGCAAGTGCTTGCCATCTAGCAACCCCAGTTGCCAAGCACCAATAAAGTTTAAGGACTCAAAGAAGCTCCTTACAAGTTCTATCTTAGGTTGACCACGCTGGAATTTCCCTCCCAAAGTAAGCTTAACCTCTTCATTTAATGAAATAACCTTTTGAGGAGAAAAATAAACTGCAAGTTCCCCCTCTTTACACCCAAGGAGGAGAATACAGGGAGTAGTCCTTTTTCCAGCTAAAGTATCAAAAAACTCCTATGGAAAAACTAACTTATCCATATTTTGTAAATTCTCCTTAGGGCGACCAACCACCCCAGCATAGGTGGCCTTGGCCCATTGGATACTTGTGTCCAAAGCAATGTTAGTAGCCATTCAGAGCACAGGTAGAAAGAAGATGAACCAAACAGAGAACCAGCAAGCCAAAAAATAATAGAACAGTAAACTAAGTGACAGCTAAATACTTCCCCACCAAATCCAATAGCAAGGAAGACTTCAGCAAAGAAAACCCACCCCAGCAGCCAATGTGGTCACCACCACAGACAAAGTGATGACCCCAACTCAACCAGAGAAAACAGAAACAAGGACAAACCAGAAGAACAACAACAAAAAAATACAGTAATTTGAGGAAAACCAAGTGCAGGAAGAACCTCCAGCCTACCAAATAATTAGCAAAGAAGAAGAAGCAAACCTCCCCCACCAGCTTACTAACCAGCCAGAACAGGGAGCCATGGAAACCCTAGCAGAGCACCAGCTACCATGGAGGTACAAATGGTCCCGTAAGATCTAATCCCCAAACATCAAATATTTCAACTTCCAAAGTAAAATTTAGAGGCATTTCATTTCTTTTTGAAATATTGTCTACTCGCTAAAACTGATCACATGTTTTAATACATATATTAACATCCTTAAATAGAGTAGGCCAATAAAATCCATATTATAAAATTTTGTGAGAAGTTCTATCAATCCTAAAATGACCCCCAAATTTAGTCATGACATTTTTTGATAATTTCTTTAATTTCTTTATAAGGCACGCTTCTCTGCATAACTAAATCTTTGTATTGTCTGTACAAATATGGGTCATCTCAAAAGTAAAATTTTTCATCGTGAATAAACTTCTTCTCTTGTTGTTTTGTCAACCCATATGGTAAAATACCACTAACAACGTAGTTTACAATATCAACATACCATTGTATTTCTCATCCTTTAACAACATAAAGTTGTTCATCAGGAAAAATTTCATTAATTTCTATTTCAAGATCAATTGTTTCTTCCTGTTCCAATCAAGTTAAATGATCAGCAATTTGATTATTAGTTCATTTCTTATCAATTACCATAAAATCAAGTTCTTGCATCACAAGTACCCATCTAATTAATCTTGTTTTTGCATCCTTCTTTTGCATCAAATATTTTATAGCTGAGTGATTTGTATGTTCAACACATTTATCTCCAACTATATATGACCTAAATTTATCACAAGCATAAACAATGGCTAATAACTCTCTATCAGTATTGGTATAGTTAATTTGAGCATCATTGAGAGTTTTACTAATGTAGTATATAAGCTTAAAAATTTTGTCATATCTATGCCCTAAAATAGTTGCAATTGCATACTAGCATCACACATTAATTTGAACTATTTCTCTCAATCAAGTTAAATAATTATAAGAACAGTGATCAATTTTTCCTTCAATGTTTTAAAGGCATTAAGGCACTCTTAATTGAAATCAAATTTTGTATTTTTTTTTCCAAATGTTGGCATAAAGGTTTTGTAATTTTTCAAAAATCTTTGATATATCTCCTATAAAAACCTGCATGTCCTAAAAAACTCTTAACACATCTTATAGTAGTAGGTGGAGGTAGATTAAATATTACTTGAATGTTTGTCGAATCTACTTCCATGCCATTTTATGAAATTTTATGCCCAAGCACAATTCCTCCTGTAACTATAAATTGACTTTTTTTCCAGTTTAACACTAGATTCATCTTTTCACATCATTCTAGAATTTTCTCTAAATGATTTAGACATATTTAAAATGAAGTTCCGAACACAAAAAATTCTTCCATAAAGACTTCTATCCCTTTTTCAATTAAATAATTGAAAATCAATATCATACATCTCTAAAATGTTGTAGGTGTGTTACATAAACAAAATAGCATTCGTCAAAAAGTAAAAGTATCATAAGAACTAGTAAATGTTTTCTTCTCTTGATCCTCTGGAGCAATCGGTATTTGATGATAGCTGATATATCCATCTAAAATGCAAAAATATATGTGCCCAGCTAGTCTATCAAACATATGGTCCAAAAAAGGTAAAAGAAAGTGATCTTTCCTGGTGGTCAAATTTAATTTTCTATAATCTATGCAGATCTCTCGTCTAGTAACTTGTTTTGTTGGTATTAATTCATTATTATCATTTGTCACTACAGTCACACCTCCTTTCTTTGGAACACAGTGAATTGGACACACCCAAGCACTGTCTAAAATAGGATATATTATTCCCGCATCTAACTCTTTTAAAATCACTTTCTTAACAAATTCTTTCATCATCAGGCTTAGTCTCCTTTGAGGATCAACATTTTATTCATGATGTTCTTCTAATAAAATTATGTACGTACATATTGAAGGACTAATTCCCTTAATATGAGTTAATGTCCATCCAAAGGCTTTCTTATATCTATTTAAATTTTCCAGCAACTTTGTTATTGTCCTTCAGTTAATTCTGAGGATACAATGATAGGTAATGTAACTTTGTTATTGTCCTCCAGCAACTTTTCCAGCAACTTTGTTATTAAGGGAACTAATGATAGGACTAATTTAAATTTTCCAGCAACTTTGTTATTGTCCTCCTAAAAAGGCATATTTTAAATGTGTACAAGGTATTTTCATTTATAGTTCAGGAGGTTTCTTGATCAATGAAATCAAATTTTTGTTATTATCCGTACGATCTAATGATTCAAATTGTTTATGAACATAATCTAATTCTTCATTACTCACTACCATAGATTCATCTTGAATTATATCCTCATCCTCATACTCCAAATATTCTTCTTCAATTTTTTTTTTCAAATGTATTTGTGAAATATTCATTGCTTAAATAGTCGATAATTTCCATTTTGAAGCATTAATCCTCTCTTCCTTTTGTTGGATATCTCATTGACTTTGCAATATTAAATGTGACCTCTTTATCGCTAACTCTAATCTTTAATTGTCCTTTTTGCACATCTATCAAAGCTCTTCCAGTGAGAAGAAATTTTCTTCCTAAAGTGATAAGAATTTTTTTATTTTTCTCCATATCTAACACAATAAAATCCACAGAAAAGATAAATTTATCAATCTTTACCAAAATATCTTCTATAACTCTTTTAGGATAGTTAATCAAACGATCACCTAACTAAAAAGTTACAGTAGTAGGTGAAATTTCTCCTAAAGCCAAACTTCTAAAAATCGATAAAGGCATAAGATTAATTTTGGCTCCCAAATCACATAAAACTTTTCCAAAAAATTTTTTAACAATAGCACAAGGAATAGTAAAACTACCAAGATCCTTAAGTTTTTCAGAAGCCCTTTTCTGAATTATAGCGTTACACTCTTCACTAAGTACAATAGTCTCATTATTTGTAAACTTCCTTTTTTTTAAATAAGTATATCCTTCATAAACTTCACATAGCTTGACATTTGTTCCAGGGCTTCAACAAACTAAATGTTTATTGTCAATTTCTTAAATATTTCCAAAAATTTTGTAAATTGGTTGTCTTTGTTTTTCTGCTTCAATCTCTGAGGAAATGGAGGTCGTGGTCTTTCTACAGTAATTTTCATTGGTTTGATAGGTTATTCTGACTCAAAATGAAAATATTCACTAGATTTTTTAATTTTCATTCATTTTTCAACTTCAACTTCTTTTTGAACTTTTGTTTCCAATTCCTTTCCACTTCTTAGTTGAATAGCCTTAATTTGCTCTTTATTTTGATCTTTAGGATTAACTTCAACATTACTGGGCAACATTCCTGGAAATCTATTGCTAAGTGTAGTAGCAATACATCCTAATTGATTTTCCATTTTTTTATTTGTAGCTCCTTGACTTTGTAATTAACTTCTAATTTGCTAAATTAATTCTTTCGTTGAATATTTCTTCTCTGTACTCTGCAAATTGTTATTTAAACCTGAAGGGTAATAAAGTTTGTAGTTCGAACTCCCTTGATTGTTGGAGTTTCCCAATGGGTTTGCAGCATTTTTCCCCATGACAGATTTACAACATTAGATTTATTGTTACTCCAACTGAAATTTGGGTGATTTTTCCAACTAAGATTACAATAATTGGAATAAGGATTACTAGATTCGTTTTATATGGCATTTAAAATCTCATACAGAGATTGAGATTCTATCATTTGTCCCAATGAATTTTCCTAAAGCACATGAGGTTTTTGAGAATAATTCATTCCATATTAATCTACCTTGTTTGATATTGCAGCAATTTGAGCAGCCAATATAGATATTACATCAGAATCATTAACTAATCTGAAGCAGAAAAATGATTAGAATACTAGTACTCTTTTTGGGTTTACCCTTTCAGAGGGCCATTGAAAATTACTAGTAGCCATCTCCCATAAAGACATTTTCTCTAAATCTCACTTTCTCTTAGACTTTTAGGGCTAGAAATGATCTGGGTGAAATTCCTTCACAAAACCCTATTATTTATAGGCCTAAATCCTTCCAATAACTCCTAGACATGTTTAGAAACTACCTTGACACGTTTTTACAAACTAATTGGCAGTTAAACCTTAAAAAATATTAATTTTGCACATGTTTTTAAACTGTTGCGCTTAAGCGTCGGATCTGGTGCTTAAACGTTAGTGCACTTTTTTGAACTAGTCAACTTAACATCCAAATTCTCATTCTAACATGTCCTGCTCACAAAATAAAGTTTTAAAATCTTTACTAACACATAATAGTTNTTTTTTGCATCCTTCTTTTGCATCAAATATTTTATAGCCGAGTGATTTGTATGTAGAACACATTTATCTCTAACTATATATGACCTAAATTTATCACAAGCATAAATAATAGCTAATAACTCTCTATCAGTATTGGTATAATTAATTTGAGCATCATTGAGAGTTTTACTAATGTAGTATATAACCTTAAAAATTTTGTCATATCTCTGCCCTAAAATAGTTGCAATTGCATACTAGCATCACACATTAATTTGAACTATTTCTCTCAATCAAGTTAAATAATTATAGGATCAGTGATCAATTTTTCCTTCAATGTTTCAAAGGCATTAAGGCACTCTTGATTGAAATCAAATTTTGTATTTTTTTTCTAAATGTTGGCATAAAGGTTTTGTAATTTTTCAAAAATCTTTGATATATCTCCTATAAAAACCTGCATGTCCTAAAAAACTCTTAACACCTCTTATAGTAGTAGGTGGAGGTAGATTAAATATTACTTGAATGTTTGTCGAATCTACTTTCATGCCATTTTATGAAATTTTATGCCTAAGCACAATTCCTCTTGTAACTATAAATTGACATTTTTCCCAGTTTAATACTAGATTTCTCTTTTCACATCATTCTAGAATTTTATCTAAATGATTTAGACATATTTCAAATGAAGTTCCGAACACAAAAAATTCTTCCATAAAGACTTCTATCCCTTTTTCAATTAAATAACTGAAAATCAATATCATACATCTCTAAAATGTTGTAGGCATGTTACATAAACAAAATAGCATTCGTCGAAAAGTAAAAGTATCATAAGAACTAGTAAATGTTTCCTTCTCTTGATCCTCTGGAGCAATTGGTATTTGATGATAGCTGATATATCCATCTGAAACGCAAAAATATATGTGCCCAGCTAGTCTATCCAACATATGGTCCAAAAAAGGTAAAAGAAAGTGATCTTTCCTGGTGGTCAAATTTAATTTTCTATAATCTATGTAGATCTCTTGTCTAGTAACTTGTCTTGTTGGTATTAATTCATTATTATCATTTGACACTACAGTCACGCCTCCTTTCTTTGGAACATAGTGAATTGGACTCACCCAAGCACTGTCTAAAATAGGATATATTATTCCCGCATCTAACTCTTTTAAAATCACTTTCTTAACAAATTCTTTCATCATCAGGTTTTTTCTCCTTTGAGGATCAACATTTTATTCATGATGTTCCTCTAATAAAATTATGTGCATACATATTGAAGGACTAATTCCCTTAATATAAGCTAATGTCCATCCAAAGGCTTTCTTATAACTATTTAAATTTTCTAACAACTTTGTTATTGTGCTTCAGTTAATTCTGAGGATACAATGATAGGTAATGTAGAAAATCTTCCTTAAAAGGCATATTTTAAATGTGTACAAAGTATTTTCATTTCTAGTTCAGGAGGTTTCTTGATCAATGAAATCAATTTTTTTTATTATCCGTACGATCTAACGATTCAAATTGTTTATGAACATAATCCAATTCTTCATTACTCACTACCATAGATTCATCTTGAATTATATCCTCATCCTCATACTCCAAATATTCTTCTTCAGTTTTTTTTTCAAATGTATTTGTGAAATACTCATTGCTTAAATAGTTGATAATTTCCATTTTGAAGCATTCATCCTCTCTTCCTTTTGTTGGATATCTCATTGACTTTGCAATATTAAATGTGACCTCTTTATCACTAACTCTACTCTTTAATTGTCCTTTCTGCACATCTATCAAAGCTCTTCCAGTGGGAAGAAATTTTCTTCCTAAAGTGATAAAAAAAATTTTATTTATCTTCATATCTAACACAATAAAATCCACAGGAAAGATAAATTTATCAATCTTTACCAAAATATCTTCTATAACTCTTTTAGGATAGGCAATCAAACGATCACCTAACTAAAAAGTTACAGTAGTAGGTGAAATTTCTCCTAAAGCCAACCTTCTAAAAATCGATAAAGGCATAAGATTAATTCTGGCTCCCAAATCACATAAAACTTTTCCAAATTTTTTTTTAACAATAGCACAAGGAATAGTAAAACTACCAAGATCTTTAAGTTTTTCAGAAGCCCTTTCTGAATTATAGCGCTACACTCTTCACTAAGTACAATCGTCTCATTAACTGTAAACTTCCTTTTTTCATTAAGTATATCCTTCATAAACTTTACATAGCTTGGCATTTGTTCCAGGGCTTCAACAAACTAAATTTTTATTGTCAATTTCTTCAATATTTCCAAAAATTTTGTAAATTGGTTGTCTTTGTTTTTTTGCTTCAATCTCTGAGGAAATGGAGGTCGTGGTCTTTCTACAGTAATTTTCATTGGTTTGATAGGTTATTCTGACTCAAAATGAAAATATTCACTAGATTTTTTAATTTTCATTCATTTTTCAACTTCAACTTCTTTTTGAACTTTTGTTTCCAATTCCTTTCCACTTCTTAGTTGAATAGCCTTAATTTGCTCTTTATTTTGATCTTTAGGATTAACTTCAACATTACTGGGCAACATTCCTGGAAATCTATTGCTAAGTGTAGTAGCAATACATCCTAATTGATTTTCCATTTTTTTATTTGTAGCTCCTTGACTTTGTAATTAACTTCTAATTTGCTAAATTAATTCTTCCGTTGAATATTTCTTCTCCGTACTCTGCAAATTGCTATTTAAACCTGAAGGGTAATAAAGTTTATAGTTTAAACTCCCTTGATTGTTGGAGTTTCCCAATGGGTTTGCAGCATTTTTCCCCATGACAGATTTATAACATTAGATTTATTGTTACTCCAACTAAAATTTGGGTGATTTTTCCAACTAAGATTACAATAATTGGAATAAGGATTATTAGATTCATTGTTTATGGCATTTAAAGTCTCATACAGAGATTGAGATTCTATCATTTGTCCCAATGAATTTTCCTAAAGCACAGGAGGTTTTTGAGAATAATTCATTCCATATTAATCTACCTTGTTTGATATTGCAGCAATTTGAGCAGCCAATATAGATGTTACATCAGAATCATGAATACTAGTACTCTATTTGGGTTTACCCTTTCAGACAGCCATTGAAAATTACTAGTAGTCATCTCTTCAATTAAATAATATGCTTCATCAAATGGTTTTGACATTAATGATCCAATAGCAGCTATACCAGTTATTGATCTAAGAGATCTAACCAATTCATTATAAAAATTTTGAATTATTAACTAATCTAGCAACACATGGTGTGGACACTTCCTAAGGTGATCTTTAAATTTTTCACAAGCTTCATAAATTGATTCCCTTCAAACTGATAAAAAGATGTAATATCATTTCAAAGCTTGGCAATTTTCGATGGTGCGAATTATTTAGATAAACATTTTTTTGATAAGTCTCCTCAAGTTCTGGTAGATCCAAGTGCTAACGAGTTTAACCACATCTTAGTTTCATTCCTTAGTGAAAAAGGAAAAATTCTAAGTCTGACGACATCCTTTGACACTCATCATATTTAAATGTAGCACATAATTCTAGAAAATTAGCAAGGTGTAAGATAGGATCTTCAGTCAGTGTTCGCACAAACTGATTATTTTGTATCATTTCGATAATAGTGGGTTTAAGCTCAAAGGAATTGGCAGTTACAATAGGGTTTTGTATACTCAAATAAATTTCATATGTTGTAGGATTAGCATAATCTCTTAAAGGTCACTGATGATGTTCATTTTCATATCCATAATTATTTAAGTTACAAGCCATCTTGTTCAAATTATCTATCACTTTTTGTTGTTTTTTTGAATTTTTCTAATTATTCTTTCTAACTCTGAATCGTAAGGCATTAAACTTATTGACCTTAAACTATGCATACAGAAACACAATGAGCAATAAAAATAAGCAAACACACTAATCTCTTAAATAGTTTTTTCAGTTTAAATAAAATGTTCTCACTTATAAAGTAATTTTCCGTTACTCCCCAGTAACGACTCCAAAAACTTGATGCACAAGTGATCCCGAAACTACTTATATGCAACTCTATAACAATAATTCTGATTATATTTTTCACTTATATTTCTTTATTTTGCAACGAAACCAAAAACTTGATCTTGAAGAAAAATAAGAATTTAACTTTTAATTTATATATATTGGAACACTACGCAAGTATACGTATCGTTATCAAGTAATATAGGATTTTTTTATTAAAACCTAAATATCGAACCCATAGGGAAGATATGCAATATGCACTTTTTAGAAAACTTTCTATTTTTAAAAAGATAATTATTTGAACTAAGGATGTTCTTGCAGTAAAGGAAGTTTAAATATTTTTGGTAATTTTAATATTTTAACAAAAAAAAGAACAAACTTAAAAAGATAAATTGAGTTGTTGTAGAAGAAACGCACTAAATAAGAAAATATATTTCTTCTTATCATGAATCAGTATTAAGTATAGAAATCATGTTGTGGAAGTATGCATATTGTGTTGGGTCAAATAGAAGAAATAATATTCTTTACCTTTACTAGAGATGCTATAAAGAACATTTGCTAATTTAAAGTTTGAATAGTTCTGGAGATCGGCTAGGCAAGGAAGATACTAGCTATCACTCTAGAGTTCCCTCGATTCCTTCCACCTAGAGGCTAACATCTCGTATAAAAACCTAAAACAATAAACCAATTTGGGGGCTTTAACCTGTCACTTTAAACTCCTCTAACTCTACACCCTTCAATGAATATTTACCTATTTATTTTCACTCAATCATATGAACTACATTCTCATTCATACAACCTCATGTGATTCTTTCCAATTGTTGATTGAGACAATACCAGCCCGATTCTTACATGTTCTCACAACAAATTTTAACATCTGCATTGACCAAATCAAGAAGTAAATGAAGTACATGGATTTAAATCATCACAACTTCTTCCAACATTAAAGGATTAGCCAAATCAAGAAGTAAATGAAGTGCATGGATTTAAATCATCATAACTACTTCCAACATTAAAGACAATACTCTCCACAACTTCCATCTAAAACTTAATTACTTATCATTTTAAAATGAAAGATAAAGAAAACTACTCAGAATCCATGAAAAAACAAAATCAAACTTTAGTTTAAAAGTAAGAATCATTATCAAACCAACAACAAGCCTCAATTAAAATCAAAAGTAGTCTAAAACAAAAGATAAAAACTTATCTCAAGTCCTCCACCAAACTCTTGAAGTTCATTTGATTCTCTTCTCTTTTACAACAATCTCAATATAAAACTAACATAAAAAAAGATAAATATGTGGTGCCTAAAAATTTCTCTAACTAACTCCCAATTTTACAACTTTCAAAACTTTCTCAGTACTTTTAGGACCCCTTTCAAAGTCTCAATCTTCCTTCTTTTATAATACTCCAACTAACTCCCCAATTGCAACCCATCACTATACCGATCCCGGGCCTTCAAACTAACAAATTTACTTGAATCGAAAGGGCTTTTTCCTTTGCTCCTCTTCATTCTTTGTTCCATTCTACAAGTTTTATAAATTACAAAAATAACTTCAAAAATCAAGTCTAAATTACTAAACTAAACTTCCAAAGTACAAACTACACTTCCCATGCAATTTCTACAGATTTGTTTTCTCATTTTTCCTCATGAATAGTGAATTTTTGAATTTCTCCAAATGTGCAAAAAATACATAGTGAAAATCCAAAATTTTTGCAAAGAAGTAAAGGTCTTACCTCAAGGAACTTGGATCTAGCAAATTTCACTTAATTCCATCAAGAAATCTTCACTTTAGATGTGCCTTAGCCCTAAGAAATTGCGAACTTGAGAGGTTGAAGTTGACGGTGGCGTTAAAAATGGTGATTTTCGGGCTGAAATTTCACTTTTAAATGTTTGCGAACCGGTTTTCGTGAATTGGCGCTTAAGCGTGCGTAAATGGCGCTCAGGCGCCTGCCTGTCGGGTTGTTTTTCGCTTAAGCGCAAGATGTGGTGCTTAGGCGTCAATGCATGATTTTCAAAATTTTCAAATTAAAGTAAAATGCACATTTTTCTTAAGTAAACCACCCCTAAATGGTCTCATAGCACTTAAAAGACTATTTTTAACTTCCTAGAACTCCCCTCTCGCTCAAAATTCTCCATAATAACTATTTCAATTCGAGGCTAAAAATAACACAAATTTTCACACAAACAAACTTATATTAATTACCAAAAAAGTACAAATACCTTTGAATAATTAATTATCATGCCAAATAGTCTTGGATGAGAAAATTTTCCTAAATACAAATACACAACAATCATTTCACAATTAATCACATATAAGAAGTCATAAATACTAAAAACAAGACTTAAACACTAAACCACTTGAAAATAAAACCTTCGAGCACACAAATTCTAAAATTAAACTTAATTCCATTCTCCATTCAAAGGAACAAATTTCTATCTTTCATTAATCTCTCCAGGAATATAGAGTTGATAAAACGGACGGTGGTGATGAGCTCTGATACTATCTTCTTCAATCCACTTCTGCTTTATGAACACCGCTTTATCTGCTTCCCTATATAACTTGTGTGGCTAAATTGCATCTTTAATTTGCATCAAATATGCTCTAGATGTGCATGCAACTCAAGTACCTTGGTCTCTAATAAAGCCATAGTATTCTCAATTTTGTTGATCTTCTCTAATATCCCTTCAATACTGACGGCAAAGGATCCGTTATACATCTCTTGTGCACTTTTATTAATGAACCTGTTCCTCATGGTTTCTTTCTTCTTCTTCAAATCCATCTCCCATAAAGACATTCTCTCTAAATCTCACTTTCTCTTAGACTTTTAGGGCTAGAAATGATCTGGGTGAAATTCCTTCACAAAACCCTATTATTTATAGGCCTAAATCCTTCCAATAACTACTAGACATGTTTAGAAACTACCTTGGCACGTTTTCACAAACTAATTGGCAGTTAAACCTTACAAAATATTAATTTCACACATGTGTTTAAACTGTTGCGCTTAAGCGTCGGAGCTGGAGCTTAAGCGTTAGTGCACTTTTTTGAACTAGTCAACTTAATATCCAAATTCTCATTCTAACATGTCCTGCTCACAAAATAAAGTTTTAAAATCTTTACTAACACATAATAGTTTTAAAAAATGCCACCATAATTTTCTTAATCACACACAAAACAACAATCAAAATAAAAACATTCTGATAACTATGGGTTGCCTCCCACAAAGCGCTTGGTTTTACATCGTCAGCCCGACGTAACCAGTGCTTATTTTGGTTGACCCAACATCATTTCATCATTAAATTTATGTTGATTCCCTATAAAATAAGGTTTCAATCTATTTCCATTAACTTTAAATATTTTCTCAAACTTAGAATCTTTAATATCCACAGCTCCATAAGGAAAAACTTTTATCACAAAGAATGGGCTTATCCACCTGGACTTAATTTTACTTGGAAATAATCTTAACCTTACATTATATAGCAAAACCTATTGCCCTGACTAAAAATTTTTAGTAAGAATCCTTCGATCATGCCACATCTTCTTCTTTTCTTTATAAATCTTGGCACTCACATAAGATTCATTCCTTATCTCTTCAAGCTCATTTAATTGCAATAATTTTTTTCTCACGAACATCTTTCAAAATATAATTTAAATCTTTAATCTCCCAATATGCTTTATGCTAGAGTTCAACTGGTAAGTGAAAACCTTCCCCAAATATTAGCCTATATGGGGACATTCCTATTGGAGTTCTGTATGCAGTCCTATAAGCCCACAAAGCATAGTCAAGTTTGACTTACCAATCCATTTTTGTTGGATTCATATATTTTTCCATAATTCATTTAATTTCTTGATTTGATAATTCATCCAAACTACTTGTCTGAGGATGATAAACAGTAGCAATTCTATGATTTATATGATATTTCTTTAAAAACTTCTCCATTATGGCATTTCTAAAATGACTTCCCCCATCAGTAATGATATCTCTCAGCATCCCAAATCTACAAAATATGTTTGTTTTCAAAAATTTTGCAACACTTTGAGCATCACATTGAGGTAAAGCAATAGCTTCTATCCATTTGGATACATAGTCCACTGCTAACAGAATATATAAATTTTTGAAAGATGGTAAAAATGGTCCCATGAAATCTAATCCCCTAACATCAAATATTTCAACTTCTAGCATATAATTGAGGGGCATCTCATTTCTTCTAGAAATATTATGTGCTCATTGACACTTTTCACAAGTTTTGATATGAGCATTAATATCTCTAAAAATTGTAGGCCAAAAGAATTTAGATTGTAAAATTTTGTATGTTGTTTTATCTACACCAAAATGTCCCCCAAAATCATAATTATGATATTTTTAGATAATTTCATAAGTTTCTTCTAATGGTACACATCTTCGAATAATTAGATCCTTTCCTTGTTTATATAAAAATGGGTCATCCCAAAAGTATGTCTTAGCTTCAGAAATAAATTTCCTCTTTTGTTGGTATGTCATTCCATGGGGTATAATATTGCTAACAGTAAAGTTCACAATATCGGCATACCACGGAACATGTCACTCATTAATAGTGAATAATTCTTCATCTGGAAAATATTCATTAATTTTTTTTTTTAAATAAAGTGTTTTTTTTTAACTCAATCCTGGACAAATGATCAACAATTTGATTTTCAGTCCCCTTTCAATCTACTATTTCAAAATCAAATTCTTACAAAAGAAGAATCCATCTTATAAGTCTAGGTTTAGCATCCTTCTTTTTCATTAAGTATTTAATAGTAGAATGATCAATATGCACTACATAATGAGTTCCAATTAAATATGCTCTAAATTTATCAAAAGCATATACTATTGCTAATAACTCTTTTTCAGTTGTTGTATAATTAATTTGAGTTTCATTAAGAGTTTTACTAGTATAGAAAATTACTTTGAAAATTTTATCATATCTTTGTCCTAAAATAGCTCCTATAGCATAATCACTAGCATCACACATCAATTCAAAATGTTTTCCCCAATTTGGTGAAACTATAATCGGTGCAGTGATTAATTTTTCTTCTAATAAATTAAAAACTTTTAGGCATTCTTCATCAAAATTGAAAATTGCATCTTTCTCCAGTAAATGGCATAAAGTTTTAGCAATCTTTGAAAAGTCTTTAATATATCATCTGTAGAATCCAGCATGTCCTAAAAAACTCCTAATTTCTCTTACATTTATTGGATAAGGTAAATTAGCGATCCCATGAATTTTAGCAGGATCTACTTCCATACCATTTTCTAATACTATACGACCTAATACAATTCCTCCTCTTACCATAAATTGGCATTTTTTTGAATTAAGGACTAAATTTGTTTCTTCACAGTGCTTAAGAACTTTAGATAAATGTTCTAATCATGAGTCAAATGAAGTTCCAAACACTAAAAAATCATACATGAATACTTCAATCCCTTTTTCAATTAAATCACAAAAAATTCCCATCATACATCTTTAAAATGTAGCAGGGGCATTACATAAACCAAAGGACATCCTTCTAAAAGCAAAAGTATCATAAAGACTGGTAAAAGTTATTTTCTCTCGATCCTAAGGAGATATTATTATTTGGTGATAACCACTATATCCATCAAGAAAACAAAAGTATTTACGCCCAGCTAGTCTATCCAGTATTTGATCTAGAAAGGGTAATGGAAAATGATTTTTCCTAGTGGGAAGATTTAATTTTCTATAATCAATGCATATTTGCCACCCTGTAACTTATCTAGTAGGTATTATTCATTATGTTCATTCACAGTTACAATTACTCCTCCTTTCTTAGGAACACAGTGAATTGGACTAACCCATGCAGTATCTAAAAATAGGGTAGATAATTCCAGCCTTAGGAACAAACTGAATTGGACTAACCCATGCACTATCTGAAATAGGGTAAATAATTCCAGCATCTAACCACTTAAATATTCTTCCTTAACAACTTCTTTCATAACAGGATTCAGTCTCCTTTGAGGATCAGCCCTCGATTTGCAATTCTCTTCCATATGAATTCTATGCATACAAATTGAAGGATTGATTCCTTTAATATCAGCAATTATCCATTCAAAGGCTTTCTTAATTTTTTCAAAATTTTCATCAACCTTTCATCTTCTTCCATCATTAATTTTAAGGAAAATATAACTGGTAAAGTGAAGGAATCTCCTAAAAAGGCATATTTTAAATGTTTAGGAAGTAACTTCAACTCAAGTTCTGAAGGTTTTTCATTTGATTGACAAAATGATTTATCTTTGTCTATCGTGTCAAAAGTTTCAAAAATTTCTCGAACATAGTTTGAATCTTCCTCAAAGAGTTCTTCACATTGATCTAATTACTCTTCTTGCTCATGTTCCAAATCTTTTTCTTCAGATTTTTCTTCATAAGTTATTTTGAAATGACATTCACTTAGATATCTTATAACATCCATCCTATAACATTCATCATCTTTACCTTTTGCAGGATATTTCATTGATCTTGAAATATTGAAAGTAACAGTTTGATCTTTGACTCGCATTGTTAATTACCTTTCTGCATATCTATCATTGCTCTTCCTGTGGCTAGGAAAGGTCTCCTCAGAATGATAGGTATCTCTTTATCTTCCTCCATATCTAGTACAATGAAATCAACACGAAATATAAATTGATCCAGTTTTACTAGGACATCTTTTATAACTCCTTTAGGGTATGTTATCCAATGATCTGCTAACTGCAGAATTATAGTAGTAGGGGTTATTTCTCCTAATCCCAATCTTTCGAATATTGATAATTTCATAAGGTTAATGCTTGCACTTAAATCACATAAAGCTTTCCCATAAAATTTGTCTCCTATTGCACATGGAATTGTAAAGCTACGGATTTTTGAGCTTTTTAGGAATGTTCTTCTGAATTATAACACGCACTCCTCACTAAGTGCAATAGTCTCATTATCTTCAAACTTCCTTTTTATGTTGAGAATATCCTTCATGAACTTTACATAGTTTGACATTTGTTCTAAGGCTTTAGTTAATTGAATATTAATTGTAAGCTTCTTAAATATTTTCAGAAAATTTGAAAATTTCTTATCCGACTTCTCCTAACAAAATCTCTGAGGAAATGGAGGTGGTGGTTATTGCAAATCAATTTTTAGTGCAAAGATAGGTCTCTCAAAATCTTTTATGGCGTCCTCTTTGATTCTTCAATTTCTTCTCTCTCTACTTCAATTTCTTTTTAATCCCTACCTTCCAACTCTCTTCTGCTTCTAAGTTGAATAGCTTTTACTTGCTCTTTATTCTGGTCTTTTGGATTTAATTTAGTATTACTAAAAAGTGTTATTTGGGTTCTATTACTTAATGAATTTGTTATTTTCCCAAGTTGATTCTCAATATTTCTAATTGTAGCTCCTTAACTTTGTAATTGATTTCACCCAAGTTGATTCTCAATATTTCTAATTGTAGCTCATTGACTTTGTAATTGATTTCCCATTTGAATATTTCTAATTGTAGCTCCTTGACTTTATAACTGATTTCCCATTTGTAACACCACTTCTTCTATAGACAACTTCTTCTCCTTAAATGTTTATTATTGTTGAAACCTGAAGAATAATTTTATCTATAATTATTATTCCCTTGATTGTTCCAGTTTTCCATTAGTTTTACTTGGTTGTTCCCCCATTGATGATTATTACCACCCGAATTATTATTCCAGTTAACGTTGGGATGGTTTTTCCAACCTGGGTTATAATAATTTGAATATGAGTTATTCTGCTTGTTATTTATGGCATTCAAAGTTTCTAATGATGCTTGAAAATCTACCATTTGGCCTAATGAATTTTCTTCAATCATTGAAATTGGTTGAGAAAAATTCTTTTCAAATTGGTCTAACTTCCTTGAAATTTTAGCAACTTGATTTGCTGACATAGTAAATGCATCAGATTCATGAATATTGGCTACTTTTTTAGGATTCACCTTCTCAGAAGGCCATTGAAAATTATTATAGTCATTTCTTCAATTAAAGCATAGGCATCATGAAATGGTTTTGACATCAATGAACCACCAACAACGGCTTCGATAATTGATCTAAGAGATCCAACTAATCCATTATAAAAAGTTTGAATTATTAATCAATCTCGTATAGCATGGTGTGGACACTTTCTTAAGAGTTCTTTTAATCTTTCCCATGCTTCATAAATAGGTATTGCATAGTCAGATACTTTCTTAAGAGTTTTTTAAATCTTTCCCATGCTTCATAAATAGATTCCCTTTTAAACTAATTTCTTAAGAATTCTTTAAATCTTTCCCATGGTTCATAAATAGATTCCCTTTCAAACTGATTAGAAGATGTAATATCATTTCTAAGCTTTGCAGTTTTTTTATGGTGGAAAATATTTAAGAAGAAATTTTTGTGCTAAATCACCCCAAGTTCTGATAGATCCAGGTGCTAACGAATTCAACCACATCTTAGCTTTATCCCTCAATGAGAAAGGAAATAACCTAAGTCTTATGACATCATCTGATATACCATTGAATTTAAATGTAGCGTATAATTCTAGAAAATTAGCAAGATGTAAATTTGGATCTTCAGTTGGTGATCCCCCAAACTAATTATTTAATACCATTTGGATAATAGCATATTTAAGCTCAAATGAATTAGCCACTACAGTAGGTTTTTGAATACTACAATGAAGTTCATCTAAAGTAGGGTTGGCATGATCTCTTAAAGGTCTAAACTCTTGATGAATTTCAGCATTTTGATCATTTCGGTTTGACATTTCTATAATTTTTTTAGATTTTTCAATGTTTTTAATTTTTTTTGGTTTTTCTGATTTTTCTAACAGTTCTCTCTGATTCAGAATTGTAGGGCACTAGTTATTCAGAACCTGAACTATGCATACACTAACATAAAATAAAACTAAACCTACACAAAATAAAATACAATAACTTAAAGTTTAAATAAGACTTTCTAAAAATATAAATTTGCTTTTAAATCAATAGATTCTTTACAATTTTCACTTCACTTCCACGACAACGACGCTAAAAACTTGATCCTCGATAACTGCTTATATGCAACAGTATAATAATAATTCTGATTATATTTTTCACTTATATTTTCTTATTTCGCAACAAAATCAAAAACTTGATCTTGAAGAAAAATAAGAATTTAACTTTTAATTTATATATATTGGGATACTTCGGCAACTATACTTATCGTTATCAAGTAATATAAGACTTTTTTATTAAGACCTGAATAACGAACCCACAAGGAAGATATGCAATATGCACTTTTTGAAAAACTTTCTATTTTTAAAAAGACAATTATTTATACTAAAGATGTTTTTGCAGTAAAAAAAGTTTAGGTAATTATAATATTTTAACTAAAAACAGAACAAACATAAAAAGATAACTTATGTTTTTATCGAAAAAAAGTACTAGAAATAAAAATATCTTTCTCCTTATCATGAATCATTAATAAGTAGAGGAATCATGTTGTGGAAGTATGCATATTGTGTTGTGTCAAATAGGAGCAATAATATTCTTTACCCTTACTAGAGATGCTATAAAGAAGGTTGTGCCAAATAGGAGCAATAATATTATTTACCCTTACTAGAGATGCTATAAAGAACATTGCTATAGTTTGAATAGTCTTGAAGACCGGCTAGGCAGGGAAGATACTAGCTCTCACTCTAGAGTTCCCTTGTTTGAATAGTTCTGAAGACCAGCTAGGCAGGGAAGATACTAGCTCTCACTCTAAACTTCCATCGATTCCCTCCACCTAGAGGATAACATCTCGTATCAGAACCTAAAACAATAAACCAAGTTGGGGGTTTTAACCTGTCACTTTAAAAGTTCTCGTATCAGAACCTAAAATAATAAACTAAGTTGGGGGCTTTAACCTATCACTTTAAAGTCCTCTAACTCGTATCAAAACCTAAAACAATAAACCAAGTTGGGGGCTTTAACCTATCACTTTAAAGTCCTCTAACTCTATCCCTTCAATGAATATTTCCCTATTTATTTGCACTCAATCATATAAACTACATTCTCATTCATCCAACTCATTCGATTCTTTCTAATTGTTGACTGAGACAATACCAGTCCGGTTCTTACATGTTCTCACAATAAATTTTAGATTCTTTCTAATTGTTGACTGAGACAATATCAGCCTTGTTCTTACATGTTCTCACAATAAATTTTAACATCTGTATTGGTCAAATCAAGAAGTAAATGAAGTACACAAATTTAAATCATCACAACTTCTTACAACATTAAAGATCAATACTCTCCACAACTTCCATCCAACACTTAATTACTTATCATTTTAAAAAAATAAAGAAAACTACTCAGAATACATTGAGAAAATAAAACCACACTTTAGTTTAAAAGTAGAAATCATTGCCAAACCACTAAGAAGTCTCTTTAAAGATCAATACTCTCCACAACTTCCATCCAACACTTAATTACTTATCATTTTAAGAAGAAAAAATTACTCAGAATCCATGGAGAAAACAAAATCACACTTTAGTTTAACAGTAGAAATCATTGTTAAACCAACAACAAGTCTTAATTAAAATCAAAAGTAGTCTAAAAAAATAGATAAAAACTTATCTTAAGTCTTCCACCAAACTCTTGAAGTTCTTTTGAATCTCTTCTCTTTTACAACACTATCAATATAAAACTAAAATAAAAAAAGATAAATATGTGGTGCCTGAAAATCTCTCCAACTAACCCCCAATTTATAGAACTTTTAAAGCCTTCCTAGTTCTTTCAGGACCCCTTTTAAAGTCTCAATCTTCCTTCTTTTATAATTCTCTAAAAGGTGCATTGGTATCTCTTCAAAAAGTGTCTTGATTCAATGTATTTCCTTAAGAGATGCATCCTTTTGGAACATTTTTTGTCCATGGTGGTTGTAACCACCTATTAAGTCAATAGGTGCCTCAAAAACCTCTTCAAATTTGCAAAAACCAAATTTACTCATCCAATAACTGCCACTGGCACTTAAGCGCGAGGCCTCTGGCATTTAGGCATGGCCTTCTATGTTTAACTGGCACTTAAGCGCGAGGCCTCTGACGCTTAGGCGCCAAAACACTTTTGTACATTTTTCACATATTTGCTCTAAATTTGATCCTTTTTCACTCCTTTAAGTATTTTTCACCTTTTTACATGTACCTGAAAGAAAAACGCAAAAATACCTTCCATTAAAGTGTAATATCTCAAAAATAGGTATAAAAATGTGTCTAAAAATACTATATATTTTAGGCGTATCAACAGGCGGAGCTATTAGCAATAATAGTAAATATGCAGATCAATTCTAAATTAAAATAAAATCAATATAAATAATTTTATCTTTTTAAACCTCTAAGCTGTCAAACCCATAATAATAATGCAATGATGCATATCGTTCAAGTAATAAAGGGCTCTAATGGAGTCCTAATATTGATCCCACAGTGAGTTCGAAATTCTTATGCCTATAACGTCAAACACAATATTAAAACAATAAAACTTAATTAAATTTAATGTTCACTAAAATATATATAGTTAAAAGAACTAATTTAATTAAACTAATTACTAAACTTTAAAAGTAAACTTATAAAGACTAAACAAAGTTTTGAAACTAAGAGTTTAAATTTAAGAAAGCATCCTTCCCCTTCACAATGAGTTTATGGAATGTGAAGAAATTAAAATTATTTAAAACTCATATATAAAATCGTAATGTGATAATTAGGATTAATCCTTTTGAAAGTGTGTAAAGAGCATTGACTAATCTAAAGTTTCGTCTGTAAATCTGTGGTTAGGTTGAGAGGATGCTGGCTGCCACTCCAGAGCTCTCACTTCTCCGTCATCTGAGGGCTAATAATCTCACTTTAGTTTCCAAGAAATTGGACCAAATTGGGGCTTTTAAATTGTCATATTAAAATCTTCAATTTTGTGCCCATCAAAGTATATTTCCCTATTTATTTTGAACGCAACACCATGGATTACATTCTCACCCATGAAATTGAATGTGACTCTTACATTGTTATAGAAAGTATAGCCCTTTCGGATCGTATGTTTCTCAAAAAATTTTAACCTTTCATTTGGCTAGATCAAAAAGTAAATGAAGATCCAAGTTTAAATAATTACAATTTAATGAAATTTAAAACTTTATAAAACATAACTACTTTTTCACAAAATTGTATCTCATTGTAGGGACATGTACCTTTTTTGAGAGATTGGAGACGGGATTTTGAGAGAATCTGTAAGCACATGTACTAGCATTGCATGGATCAGCGAGAGACTTTGTGGGAGAGATTTTCATCTTTCTTTCAATGGGAAAAAGCTAAGTATTTTTTTCTTCATTATCTTAAGATTTTGTAAACACGTATCTAGTGGATTTTCTTTGATGTAATAAAGTTTTTCATTGTTTTTTCTTCATGCTTTGTGATGTGTTTCTTTTACTCTTTCTTCTTTTTTGGAAATAGTAGCATGAGAAGATTATGTCATTATTTTCTTTTTACTTTTCTTTTGCAATGAGTAGGATTCATGTTTAGGATATTGGGATTCATTCTTGAAGAAGCTTTAAATATAAATGTGATGGTTTTTACTTGCACTTCATTTAAATTACAATAAGGGTCAATTGTAGTGTTAAAATTCATTGTAATTGCATTAAGACCCGAGGGGGAGGTGTAATTCTTAACAAAGTGGAACCACATTCAAATTCCATGGATGGGGAAGTTCATGGGGGTTAAGTGCAAATAAATAGGGAAATATGTAGATTACTAGGCGAAGAATTGGAGATTCTACAGTGACAGATTAAAATCCCCAATTTGGTCTTAGTGTTTAAGAACTAAGGCGAGAGTTAGCCTTCATGGGTGGGGAAGTGGGAGATCTGGAGTGAGAGCCAATATCTTCCTAGCCTAACCACAGATTTAGAGACTAAACCTAATATTATCCAACAATTCTATATAACACTTTACTCAGGGTAGAGAATTAAAATTGCTCCTATTTGGCACATAAAATATTTAATATATCTCATTCCTTTAGGTTATCCAATTCACTACATAAGAATAGAAGTTTTTAACATCTAAAAATTCTCCAAACTAATTCATCCAAAAAGGGTTATCTTTAGAATTAATATTTTCATTTAGGAATAGTTATTAGTTGTTTTAAACTTAACACTTACATGTAAAAGTACTTGTTAGAAAAACCACTTAAATTGATCTTCCAATCTAAGGACTAATAGTAGTATACTAGAATTTTACTTCATGGGATCGTTACTGGGGTTTTTAAGGAAAGCCCTATATTACTTGAAGCGATACTTGTACTTGCGTAGAACCCATAGTGTGTGAACTAATTTATATATTTTATATAACATTTAAATTTTGCACATTAAATACTTAAGATAAATTGGGTCAAGTTTTTAGGCATATTTTTGAAAGCTAAATTACTGTGTAACTTCAGGTCGGGTCAAGTTTTTGACACCGTCTCAGGGGATTTAAATTGACATAAAACACGCAGAAAAACAACACACATAATTTGGGCATCAAGTTTCTGGCTTCGTTGTCAAAGAAGCTTAGGTAAGAACTTTAAGAGAATTTTATTTAAACCTATAAGACTTAGATTTGGAATTTATAATATTTTTATCTAGTGTGATTTGTTATTGTGTGTTTATTTTAATGAAAATTAAAAATACCAAAAATATTTTTGATATTTATCCTATTAGTTGCGTCTTTAATTTTGTATGCGTAGTTCAGAAGTTGCAGACCTTGGATTTTACGACTTAGATTTAGGGAGGATGATGAATCAGAAAAGACTTCATGAATTTATATGGTGGATTAACAATATAATGAATATTTAGATTTGGATTATAATGCTAGTTGTTTTGAAAGAGTAAACCCTAATAGAGTGACAAATTTTCAGAAAGATATGCTTACTATTTTAATTTTTCAGATTGCAGATATTGAGAGGAAGTTAGATCAACATATAGAAAGTTATCCTCAAATGCCCCCAAATATTTAGGAAAATTCATTTGGACAAATCATTGAGCCTAACTATTTTGAAACTAGCCATGAGATATATGATCCTTATTCTGATTATTACAATCCAGATTGGGAAAGTCATTTGAATTCTAACAGGAATAATAATTTTGGAGGAGAAGACTAATTTTGGGAAGATAATCAATTTAGTCAGATGTGTAATTAGAATAATCAGAGCTATTATAATGATGAACTTTCTTTTCCTCATAATTTTAACTTCAACCCCCAGAATGAGGAGAAGGATTTATTAGAAGAGGTTGTTATTCAAATGGAAAGTGAGCTAGAGTGTCAAGGGACCGCAATAAGGAATATGGGAAAAAAATTTGAAGCAGATTATTAACTTAATTAATAATTATCCTCAATTAATTCCAACCTACATGATGAGAAGAAGGAATTAATGTTAGAAGAGGTTGTGATTCAAATGACAAGTGAGTTAAAAAATCAAGAGGTAACACTAAGGAATATAGAAAACCATCTGGGGCAAATTATTAATGCAATTAAAACTACCCCCCAGAGATTTTACCTAGTGACCCTGAAATAAATCCTAAGGAGATGAATGATGAGCAATTTGAAATTATTGAACTAATATTTAGAAGAGAATTCAAGCATATGTTTCAAAAGAACTTTGAGTTTATAAATGAGGATAAGCAGGTTGAAAGACAAATGAAAAAAAAACCCTACAAAATTAGAAGAACTTATTTCCTTAACTAAGATAAATATAAAAAGACCACCTCTACCATTTACTCAGAACCAAGGGGAAGAATTGAAAGACAACACCGAACAAAAGAGTAACTAAGAAGAATTTGATCCAAAATCTGAATTATCTAGAGTAATCCGATTTAAAATTTGGGAGATCATGAAGTATCTTATAAAGATCCATTTCTTATAAAATTTAAGGATTATCTAATTTGAAAATTGAAAAAATCACTAGAAGAATATTGGATCTAGAAAGAAGTATGAGGAACCAGGATATGAATCAATCTGAAAAGGAAGAGCTGAAAGAAAATTTTAAATTAAAGGACTTTGTAGGAATCCCTCAATCTAGAAAAGATTGGGTAATTAATCAAGGATTACTTAAATAGAATTTTGATCCAGGTGAAATCATTTGTCGGGCTGACGACGTTAAACAAAGTGTTTTATGGGAGGCAACTCATAGTTATCAGTGTGGTTTGATTTAGTATGCTTCAGAGTCATGATAGTTAGTGTGTATTGTGTTTGCTTTAGTGTGGATTGATCAGTTTAATTGATTATTGGTAGATGTTTGGATTGTTAGTGGTTTGATTTGCTTTTCGTGTGTAATGAGGGAGGTGATTTCTTAACTTCTTATTATGGTTAGACTTTTATGTTCGCTTATTGCACTTGGATTGACGAGTCCACTACAGCTCGAGTCTCACCCAGAATTAAGTTTTAGAAGAGACATTATGAATTTATCAGTGACAATTCCATCTCAATTTTGTTACTTCCTTACTTTGACCTTATTTTCATTTAGGAGTAGCTTACCTATTTGATGAGTAACATGTGGATGATCTTACACTATCCTTATAACTGCTAAAGGTGCTAATTATTAGGATATGATGATGCTTGGTGTTGGTGCTCGAGAGCCAATATATCAGAGATAATCTTATCTTTAGAATTATACTCAATAAAATCATTTAAATAGTACCCAATATATTTGTGTAGTGATTCCATTAGAAATTGGATGTAAGTAAGTGAGATGTGATGAGTTAAAGGAAGAATTGACCTCATTTATCATGTGTGTTTGTGTTTGTGTTACAATAATATATAAGACTTGAAGAACATTTTTATATTACTATGTTGATACCTGTTATGCTAGTTAGAATTTTGTTTAGTTGCTTTCATTCTGACATGTTTATTTTAGATTTACTTTCTACTAAATGTTTTTTATCCTGATAAATAGTTGTAGATGTTTTTTATAGACATTTTTGGTAGATAGAATTTCTAAATTACTTTTCTTCCTACTTATATCTTCTATACTAAAGGCTATATATGTTAAAAATTAAGTTTAGGGGTAGGAAGAAAATTAAAATTTTAAAGTGAGTATACTTCCTATCATTTTAATATTATTGCAAACATGTTTTAGGCTATATTGACTTTCTCCTGCAGTCATTCTATCATGATTATGAATGTATATAAATTTGATAGGAAGTTGTAGTAGTGAGTAGATTCAACTTTTAGTATTTCTTCCTGCTACATTTTATGGAATTAATTGTAAAATATTTTAAAATTCAAGTTTGGGAGGGAAGAAAATTTTCTTTTAAAAGAAAGAAACTAAATTTTATTTGTCCTCAATTAGCTATATTTTCAAAATTTAATTTGGCATGACCTTTGGTATTAGAGGCTAACATTAGATAGCTATATTTGTGTTTCTAAATATATAGCAGACTTAAGTAAAAGTTTTCAATAATGAAAGTTAATTCTAGAGTTAAGATGTTTGGTACGAAAGGATAAGACTATGATTTTTCTATTTAAAGTAAAGGAAATTTTTTGAACTATTAATACTCTTAGAGTTTCATGTAAGAAGAAAAGAATGAGACTTTATGAAAAATCTTTAAAGCTAATATGAATTTATAAAGTGAAGGATCATGAGAAGTTTTTAACTTTAAGAAGAGGATAGTGAAGTTCTAAATCATTAAAGGCTATCCAAATATAATAATCCTCATATGAAAAAGAAAAAAAAAGAAAGGATTGAAAATGATCTTGAAAGAAAAGAAAAAGAAAAGCTAAAAGCATAAGAAAAGAAAAAGAAAAAGAAAAATAAAAGAAAAGAAAATTATGTGAGGAGAAGCTTGAGGAGATGCCTAATCAAAAATTAGCTTCACTTTAATCAACTTGAGGAAGAAGGCTTTATTACAATTTCTAAACTTGTATTTAAGTATTAGAATCCTTAATCATAAAGATCTCTTGATGTTCTTTTTCATATGAATTCTAGGTAACTTTAATATGACAAATTGCAATTCTTCTTGAAATGAATAGAGAATCAGAAATCTTGGACTTGACTACTAAGTGTTCTTACACTTTTAGTTTTGACTTAAGTTTCCAAAATTTTTTCTTAATTTATTTCATTATATTTAATAGACCAAATTATAGAAATTTAGAAGTTAAATTCTATACCATAATTCATATTTTTTATGTAGTAAAAGTGTTACTTGAGGACAAGTTACATTTAAGTTTGGGGGACTTTAATGCACCAAAAAATATATGCATTTTTAAACCTATATTTTATACTCATTTTTGGTGATATTACGCTTTAAAGAAAGTTATTTTGTATATTTTTTTTCTTCAGGTATAAGAAATGGACTTTTGGTGAAAAAGAAGCAAAAACAGTGCAATTTGGAGCTAAAACGAGCAAGAAAGAAAATTCTAGCCTAACACATTTCAATATGTCCTTCTATGCTTAATATCTTTTACACTTCTCACATATTTTTGAATAAACTTACACTTTAAAAAAGGTTATTTTCATGTTTATTTTGTACGTCTATCTGTCAGGAATGAAACACAACTAAAACAATGCGAAACAAAGCTGAAACGGAGCCAAATGAAGCGAAAAGGTGGAGTTGCTGCAGACCGGTGCTGAAGGCGCCCAAACCAGCGCTGAATGTGATTGAATCCAGAGAATAACGAAAATATGGCTCTGAAAGTGCCTAGAATGGCACCGACGATACCTGAGATAGCTTGAACGTGATTTTGGGTTGTTATGGCTGAGATTCAATGTATTTGGACGATTTTTTGAAGGTTGCTTGAGGCATCCCTCAAAAATTCGTTTCTACACTATAATAGAGTGAGTTTATGTCAGAAAAAGTGGTGTGCGTGAGTGGAAAAATCTGGAGAATGTTTATAGATCTTAGAATAGGAGTAGAAATGTAGATTTCTACCTTTTTGGAGAGATTGGAGAGGGGATTTTAAGAGAATTTGTAAGGAGATGTACTAGCATTGCATGGATCAGCGGGAGACTTTGTGGGAGAGATTTTCATCTTTCTTTCAAGGGGAAAAAGAAAAGTATTGTGTTATTCATTATCTTATGATTTTGTAAACATTTATCTAGTGGATTTTCTTTGATGTAATAAAGTTTTTCATTGTGTTTTCTTCGTGCTTTGTGATGTGTTTCTCTTACTTGTTCTTCTTTTCTAAAAATAGTGGCATGAGAAGATTATGTCATTATTTTCTCTTTACTTTTCTTTTGTAATGAATAGGATTCATGTTTAAGATATTGGGATGCATGCTTGAAGAAGTTTTAATTATGAATGTGATGGTTTTTACTTGCACTTCATTTACATTGCAATAAGGGTCCGTTGTAGTGTTAAAATTCGTTGTAATTGCATTAAGACCAGAGAGGACAGTGTAATTCTCAAAAAAGTTAACCCACATATAAATGGGCTCAAGTTTTTAGCCATATTTTTTAAAGGTAAATTACAGCATAACTTTGGGTCAGGTTAAGTTTTTGATGCCATCTCAGGGGATTTAAATTAACATAAAACACGCAAAAAAATAACACACACAAAGGGGCATCACCTTACTCCATCTTAATTCATCTCTGGCACTTCTAGTGGCAGTTTTGGCGCCTATAGTGTCAGCTTAATGAAATCCATGCTGTTCTCTGGATTCTAGCTCTTCTGGTTCCATTATGGTGCTTCTGGTACTACTTCTCTATAAAATGGTGCCTCTGGCGCAAGGATCATGAAAATCTCCATTTTGGCTCCAAATTTCCTCCTTTTTGCTCCTTTTTGCTCCAAATGCCTAAAATTGATATTTCTATAATAAAGACATGAAAATACCCTTCTTTAAAACACAATTTAATCAAAATAAGAATAAAATGTATGCATAAAATAGTACATTATTTTGGTGTATCAGCTACTAACAATTTTTAATGGCCCTCTGAAAGGAAAAATCCAAAAAGAGTAGCCAGTGTTCATGAATTGGACACTTTTTCTATTTTGGCTTCTCAAATCTCTACAATATCAAAGAACTTGGATCAATTTTGAATGAATATACCTGAAATATCACAAGTGGTTAAGGAAAAATTTATTCGAACAAATGATAGATTCTCAATCATCGTATGAAACTTTGAATGCATTAAATAATTGACCTAATAATCCTTACTCTAATTATTACAATACTAGTTGGAAGAATCACCCTAATTTAAGTTGGAATAACAATAACTCAAATGGTGTAAATCCATAATGGGGGAACAATCAAGAAAACACTTTGGGAAATGTAAACAATTAAAGAAATACTAATTATAGACCTTATTATCCTCCTGATTTTAACAAAAAATCATAATTTAAGGAGAAGAAATTTTCTATGGAAGAATTGGAATTACAAATAGGTAATCAATTACATAGTCAAGGAGCAGCAATTATAAACATTGAGAATCAATTAGGACATATTGCTACTGCACTTAGCAGTAGGTGTCGACACAATTTTAGGGGGGGTCATCTTATGGAAGCTATTGGTCGCCGGAATGGAAATCTCGTCGCCCGCTTCGGTGGGAAATTTAGTATATATATATATATATATATATTGGTATAAGGAGATTCTAGTGTCTCCCTACATGTTAGACTAATGAAAGGTTACAAAAACTAAGATCAGCTGGAGCACATGTTGATTTAATACAGGAATCAACAGTCCTCCCAAAAAGAAACAAACAACAATTTGCCCTTTAGGGCAGTAATGTAAAGCTAGAAACAGCTCAAAAAACCCCCAAAAATAGAAGGGAAGAAACAATAGAAAAGAGGGGGAAGAGGAACATCAAATGAAGCATTATTGTCTCCATTAATCTTGATTTGCAATTCTGAAATGTGGGACCTCAAGCATATCTCCCTGCAACAAAAACTGAAGAGTAGGGTGAGGGGTAACAGCAACTGAGAAATCCTTAGTGTTAAAACCTTGCTTTGCTAGCCAACTGGCAGGCTGGTTCCCTTCCCTATATATGAAAGTGTAGATTACCTTGAGCTGTGAGGCTAGATCTCTGATTTTTTTAATCCAATATGAAAGATGCCAGGGGACTTCCTCCTCATAATTCAACATTTTAATCACTACTGTAGAATCCACTTTTAACCATAAATTATACCAGCTAGTCATTTTGGCAATATTAAGAGCCCAATAGACAACAATTAGTTCTGTTTCAAGGACATCAACAGCCATTACAGGAGTATAAAAATGCAGTAAGCATTTTCCACGATGATTTCTATAGACACCCCCCACACCAACTCTAGATTTATTGAAGCTTCCATCTATATTTATCTTCAATGTATTATGTTCAGGAGGTTTTCAGTAAACCCTATATAATTGGATAGGGTCAGGCTGTCCAAAAGAGTAGGAGTTGGAAATATCAGAGAATCTTTTGTATTTGATCATCTTGTGTAAATATGATAGGCTGTTTCTAACAATCTTCTTAATATTTTGTTTGCTATCTTCAAATTTAGCCTTGTTTCTCTCTATCCATATGAACCAAGCAACAATTTTATATATATATATANTATGTGCTCATTGACACTTTTCACAAGTTTTGATATGAGCATTAATATCTCTAAAAATTGTAGGCCAAAAGAATTTAGATTGTAAAATTTTGTATGTTGTTTTATCTACACCAAAATGTCCCCCAAAATCATAATTATGATATTTTTAGATAATTTCATAAGTTTCTTCTAATGGTACACATCTTCGAATAATTAGATCCTTTCCTTGTTTTATATAAAATGGGTCATCCCAAAAATATGTCTTAGCTTCAGAAATAAATTTCCTCTTTTGTTGGTATGTCATTCCATGGGGTATAATATTGCTAACAGTAAAGTTCACAATATCGGCATACCACGGAACATGTCACTCATTAATAGTGAATAATTCTTCATCTGGAAAATATTCATTAATTTTTTTTTTTAAATAAAGTGTTTTTTTTTAACTCAATCCTGGACAAATGATCAACAATTTGATTTTCAGTCCCCTTTCAATCTACTATTTCAAAATCAAATTCTTACAAAAGAAGAATCCATCTTATAAGTCTAGGTTTAGCATCCTTCTTTTTCATTAAGTATTTAATAGTAGAATGATCAATATGCACTACATAATGAGTTCCAATTAAATATGCTCTAAATTTATCAAAAGCATATACTATTGCTAATAACTCTTTTTCAGTTGTTGTATAATTAATTTGAGTTTCATTAAGAGTTTTACTAGTATAGAAAATTACTTTGAAAATTTTATCATATCTTTGTCCTAAAATAGCTCCTATAGCATAATCACTAGCATCACACATCAATTCAAAATGTTTTCCCCAATTTGGTGAAACTATAATCGGTGCAGTGATTAATTTTTCTTCTAATAAATTAAAAACTTTTAGGCATTCTTCATCAAAATTGAAAATTGCATCTTTCTCCAGTAAATGGCATAAAGTTTTAGCAATCTTTGAAAAGTCTTTAATATATCATCTGTAGAATCCAGCATGTCCTAAAAAACTCCTAATTTCTCTTACATTTGTTGGATAAGGTAAATTAGAAATCCCTTGAATTTTAGCAGGATCTACTTCCATACCATTTTCTAATATTATATGACCTAATACAATTCCTCCTCTTACCATAAATTGGCATTTTTTTGAATTAAGGACTAAATTTGTTTCTTCACAGTGCTTAAGAACTTTAGATAAATGTTCTAATCATGAGTCAAATGAAGTTCCAAACACTAAACAATCATACATGAAAACTTCAATCCCTTTTTCAATTAAATCACAAAAAATTCCCATCATACATCTTTGAAATGTAGCAGGGGCATCCTTCTAAAAGCAAAAGTATCATAAGGACTGGTAAAAGTTGTTTTCTCTCAATCCTAAGGAGATATTATTATTTGGTGATAACCACTATATCCATCAAGAAAACAAAAGTATTTACGCCCAGCTAGTCTATCCAGCATTTGATCTAGAAAGGGTAATGGAAAATGATTTTTCCTAGTGGCAAGATTTAATTTTCTATAATCAATGCATATTCGCCACCCTATAACTTATCTAGTAGGTATTAATTCATTATGTTCATTCACAGTTACAGTTACTCCTCCTTTCTTAGGAACGCAGTGAATTGGACTAACCCATGCATTATCTGAAATAGGGTACATAATTCCAGCATCTAACCACTTTAAAATTTCTTCCTTAACAACTTCTTTCATAACAGGATTCAGTCTCCTTTGAGGATCAGCCCTCGGTTTACAGTTATCTTCCATATGAATTCTATGCATACAAATTGAAGGATTGATTCCTTTAATATCGGCAATTGTCCAACCAAAGGCTTTCTTAAATTTTTCAAAATTTTCATCAACCTTTCATCTTCTTCCATCATTAATTTTGAGGAAAATATAACTGGTAAAGTAAAGGAATCTCCTAAAAAGGCATATTTTAAATGTTTAGGAAGTAACTTCAACTCAAGTTCTGAAGGTTTTTCATTTGATTGACAAAATGATTTATCTATGTCTATCGTGTCAAAAGTTTCAAAAATTTCTCAAACATAGTTTGAATCTTCCTCAAGGAGTTCTTCACATCGATCTAATTACTCTTCTTGCTCATGTTCCAATTTTTTTTCTTCAGATTTTTCTTCATAAGTTATTTTGAAATGACGTTCACTTAGATATCTTTTAACATCCATCCTATAACATTCATCATCTTTACCTTTTACAGGATATTTCATTGATCTTGAAATATTGAAAGTAATAATTTGATCATTGACTCACATTGTTAATTCCCCTTTTTGCACATCTATCATTGCTCTTCCTGTGGCTAGGAAAGGTCTCCTCATAATGATAGGTATCTCTTTATCTTCCTCCATATCTAGTACAATGAAACCAACAGGAAATATAAATTGATCCAGTTTTATTAGGACATCTTTTATAACTTCTTTAGGGTATGTTATCCAATGATCTACTAACTGCAGAGTTATAGTAGTAGGGGTTATTTCTTCTAATCCCAATCTTTTGAATATTGATAATGGCATAAGGTTAATGCTTGCACTTAAATCACATAAAGCTTTCCCATAAGATTTGTCTCCTATTGCACATGGAATTGTAAAGCTACCAGGATCTTTAAGCTTTTCAGAAAGCTTCTTCTGAATTATAACATCGCACTCCTCACTAAGTGCAATAGTCTCATTATCTTCAAGCTTCCTTTTTATGTTGAGAATATCCTTCATGAACTTTACATAGTTTGACATTTATTCTAAGGCTTTAGTAAATTGAATATTAATTGTAAGCTTCTTAAATATTTCCAGAAATTTTAAAAATTTCTTATCCAACTTTTGCTAAACAAATTTCTGAGGAAATGGAGGTGGTGGTTTTTGCAAATCAATTTTTAGTGCAAAGATAGGTCTCTCAAAATCTTTTGTGGCGTCCTCTTTGATTCTTCAATTTCTTCTCTCTCTACTTCAATTTCCTTTTAATCCCTACCTTCCAACTCTCTTCCGCTTCTAAGTTGAATAGCTTTTACTTGCTCTTTATTCTGGTCTTTTAGATTTAATTTAGTATTACTAAAAAGTGTCCTTGGGTTCTATTACTTAATGAATTTGTTATTTTCTCAAGTTGATTCTCAATATTTCTAATTGTAGCTCCTTAACTTTGTAATTGATTTCCTATTTATAACACCACTTCTTCTATAGATAACTTCTTCTCCTTAAATTGTGTATTATTGTTGAAACCTAGAGAATAATTATATCTATAATTATTATTCCCTTGATTGTTCCAGTTTTCCATTGGTTTTACTTGGTTGTTCTCCCATTGTTGATTATTACCACCCAAATTATTATTCCAGTTAACGTTGGGATGGTTTTTCCAACCTGGGTTATAATAATTTGAATATGAGTTATTCTGCTTGTTATTTATGGCATTCAAAGTTTCTAATGATTCTTGAGAATCTACCAATTGGCCTAATGAATTCTCTTCAGTCATGGAAACTGGTTGAGAAAAATTCTTTTCAAATTGGTCTAACTTCCTTAAAATTGCAGCAACTTGATTTGCTAACATAGTAAATGCATCAGATTCATGAATATTGGCTACTTTTTTAGGATTCACCTTCTCAAAAGGCCATTGAAAATTATTATACTCATTTCTTCAATTAAAGCATAGGCGTCATGAAATGGTTTTGACATCAATGAACCACCAACAATGGCTTCGATAATTGATCTAAGAGATCCAACAAATCCATTATAAAAAGTTTGAATTATTAACCAATCTGGTATAGCATGGTGTGGACACTTTTTTAAGAGTTCTTTAAATCTTTTCCCATGCTTCATAAATAGATTCCCCTTCAAACTGATTAAAAGATGTACTATCATTTCTAAGTATAGCATGGTGTGGACACTTTCTTAAGAGTTCTTTAAATCTTTCCCATGCTTCATAAATATAGTATGGTGTGGACACTTTCTTAAGAGTTCTTTAAATCTTTCTCATGCTTCATAAATAGATTCCCATATCAGTTCTAAGATTTGCAGTTTTCTTATGGTGAAAAATATTTAAGAAGAAATTTTTGTGCTAAATCACCCCAAGTTTTGATAGATCTAGGTGCTAACAAATTCAACCACATCTTAGCTTTATCCCTCAATGAGAAAGGAAATAACCTAAGTCTTATGACATCATCTGATATACCATCAAATTTAAATGTAGCGTATAATTCTAGAAAATTAGCAAGATGTAAATTTGGAACTTTAGTTGGTTATCCCCCAAACTGATTATTTAATACCATTTGGATAATAGCAGATTGAAGCTCAAATGAATTAGCCGCTATAGTAGGTTTTTGAATACTACAATGAAGTTCATCTAAAGTAGGGTTGGCATAATCTCTTAAAGGTCTAAACTCTTGATGAATTTCAGCATTTTGATCATTTGGTTTTTTTCATCTATAGTAGGGTTGACATAATCTCTCAAAGGTCTAAAATCTTGATGAATTTCAGCATTTTGATTATTTTGGTCTGTCATAATTTTTTTGGATTTTTCAACATTTTTAATTTTTTTTGGTTTTTCTGATTTTTCTAACAGTTCTCTCTAATTCAGAATAGTAGGGCACTAATTATTCAGAACCTGAACTATGCATACACTAACATAAAATAAAATTAAACATACACAAAATAAAATACAATAACTTAAAGTTTAAATAAGACTTTCTAAAAATATAAATTTGCTTTTAAATCAATAGATTCTTTACAATTTTCACTTCACTTCCTCGACAACGACGCCAAAAACTTGACCCCCGATAACTGCTTATATGCAATAGTATAACAATAATTCTGATTATATTTTTCACTTTTATTTTCTTATTTCGCAACAAAATCAAAAACTTGATCTTGAAGAAAAATAAGAATTTAACTTTTAATTAATATATATTGGGATACTACGCAACTATACTTATCGTTATCAAGTAATATAAAACTTTTTTATTAAGACCTGAATAACGAACCCACAAGGAAGATATGCAATATGCACTTTTTGAAAAACTTTCTATTTTTAAAAAGACAATTATTTAAATTAAAGTGTTTTTGCAGTAAAGAAAGTTTAGGTAATTATAATATTTTGACTAAAAACAGAACAAACATAAGAAGATAACTTATGTTTTTATAGAAAAAAAGTACTAGAAATGAAAATATTTTTCTCCTTATCATGAATCATTAATAAGTAGAGGAATCATGTTGTGGAAGTATGCATATTGTGTTGTGTCAAATAGAAGCAATAATATTCTTTACCCTTACTAGAGATGCTATAAAGAACATTGGCTAATTTAATGTTTGAATAGTTCTGAAGACCAGCTAGGCAGGGAAGATACTAGCTCTCACTCTAGACTTCCATCGATTCCCTCCACCTAGGGGCTAACATCTCGTATCAGAACCTAAAACAATAAACCAAGTTAGGGGTTTTGACCTGTCACTTTAAAGTCTTCTCACTCTACTCCCTTCAATGAATATTTCCCTATTTATTTGCACTCAATCATATAAACTACATTCTCATTCAAACAACCTCATGTGATTCTTTCTAATTGTTGACTGAGACAATCTGAGCCTGGTTCTTACATGTTCTCACAATAAATTTTAACATTTGTATTGGCCAAATCAAGAAGTAAATGAAGTACATGGATTTAAATCATCACAACTTCTTACAATATTAAAGATCAATACTCTCCACAACTTCCATCCAACACTTAATTACTTATCATTTTAAGAAGCTTTAAAGATCAATACTCTCCACAACTTCCATCCAACACTTAATTACTTATCATTTTAAGAAGAAAAAATTACTCAGAATCCGTGGAGAAAACAAAATCACACTTTAGTTTAAAAGTAGAAATCATTGTCAAACCAATAAAAAGTCTCAATTAAAATCAAAAGTAGTCTAAAAAAATAGATAAAAACTTATCTTAAGTCCTCCACCAAACTCTTGAAGTTCCTTTGAATCTCTTCTCTTTTACAACACTGTCAATATAAAACTAAAATAAAAAGGATAAATATGTGGTGCCTGAAAATCTCTCCAACTAACTCCCCAATTTTATATTTCATAAAGCTTTCCCAGTTCTTTCAGGACCCCTTTTAAGGTTTCAATCTTCCTTCTATTATAATTCTATGAAAGGTGCATTGGTATCTCTTCAAAAAGTGTCTTGATTCAATGTATTTCCTTAAGAGATGCATCCTTTTGCAATATTTTCTGTCTATGGTGGTTGTAACCACCTATTAAGTCAATAGGTACCTCAAAAAACTCTTTAAAATTTGAAAAAACCAATATTACTCATCTAATAACTGCCACTGACACTTAAGCGTGAGGCCTCTGGCATTTAGGCGTGGCCTTCTCTGTTTAACTGGCGTTTAAGTGTTGGATCTGACGCTTAGGCGCCAAAACACTTTTGTACATTTTTCACATATTTGCTCCAAATTTGATTCTTTTTTCACTCCTTTAAGCATTTTTCACCTTTTTACATGTACCTGAAAGAAAAATACAAAAATACCTTCCATTAAAGTGTAATATCTCAAAAATAGGTATAAAAATGTGTCTAAAAATACTATATATTTTAGGCGTATCAACAGGCGGAGCTATTAGCACTAATAGTAAATATGCAGATCAATTCTAAATTAAAATAAAATCAGTATTAATAATTTTATCTTTTAAAACCTCTAAGCTGTCAAACCCATAATAATAATGCAATTATGCATATTGTTCAAGTAATAAAGGGCTCTAATGGAGTCCTAATATTGACCCCACAGTGAGTTTGAAATTCTTATGCCTATAACATCAAACACAATATTAAAACAATAAAACTTGATCAAATTTAACGTGCACTAAAATATATGCAGTTAAAAGAACTAATTTAATTAAACTAATTGCTAAACTTCAAAAGTAAACTTATAAAGACTAAATAAAGTTTTGAAACTAAGAGTTTAAATTTAAGAAAGCATCATTCCCCTTCACAATGAGTTTATGGAATGTGAAGAAATTAAAATCATTTAAAACTCATATATAAAATCGTAATGTGATAATTAGGATTAATCCTTCTGAAAGTATGTAAAGAGCATTGACTAATCTAGAGTTTCGTCTGTAAATTCGTGGTTAGGTTGAGAGGATGCTGGCTGCCACTCCAGAGCTATTACTTCTCCGTCATCTGAGGGCTAATAATCTCACTTTAGTTTGCAAGAAATTGGACCAAATTGGGGCTTTTAAATTGTCATATTAAAATCTTCAATTTTGTGCCCATCAAAGTATATTTCCCTATTTATTTTGAACGCAACACCATGGATTACATTCTCACCCATGAAATTGAATGTGACTCTTACATTGTTATAGAAAGTATAGCCCTTTCGGATCGTATGTTTCTCAAAAAATTTTAACCTTTCATTTGGCTAGATCAAAAAGTAAATGAAGATCCAAGTTTNTCCTATTTATTTTGAATGCAACATCATGGATTACATTCTCACCCATGAAATTGAATGTGACTCTTACATTGTTGTAGAAAGTATAGCCCTTTTGGATCGTATGTTTCTCAAAAAATTTTAACCTTTCATTTGGCTAGATCAAAAAGTAAATGAAGATCCAAGTTTGAATAATTACAATTTAATGAAATTTAAAAATTTATAAAACATAACTACTTATTCACAAAATTGTATCTCATTGTAGGGAGAAAGATAAAAAGACTAATTAGAATTCATGAGAAGGATACAAAAAAACACGGATTTCATATATAAAAATAATTTTACAAAACAACGAAAGAAAAGAACACGACTTATCTCATACTCCTTCCTAAGAAAATCCCTAGAAGTTCCTTTTAAGTACTTTCTCTCTTTACAATCACACTCAATTCTCTCTTAGAAGGGTAATGAAGAAGAAATCTCTCACATTCCCTCTCCTCTTACAAACCTAGAAGAAAATCCTTTCATCTTTCTCATGCTAAAAACTTTCTCTCTATCTCATGCCCTCTTTCTTCTCTAGACTTCTCTCTTTTTTAATTAGTGTCAGCCTTCTTCAAAAGGAATTCAAAATTCCCTCTAATTTTTTCCCCAAAAGTCACACCTTTTTGCACCAGGAGATAATTCCCTTCATCCATGAGACATATCTCTTCATTAAAGAGCCTTCCAAAGTGTCTAGATGCATTGAACCACTATGTAGGAAGATTGAATTGTTTGGAACCTTCAGAAACTGCTACAAAATAGTCACGAACTGCCTTACGATGCACCAAAAATATATGTAATTTTAGACCTATATTTTATACTCATTTTTTGTGATATTACACTTTAAAGTAATCTATTTTGCATGTTTTTGGCTTCAGGTACAAGAAATGGACTTTTGGTGAAAAAGAAGCAAAAAAATGGTGCAATTTGGAGCTAAAACAAGTAAGAAAGAAAATTCTGGCCTGACACATTTTGATATGTCTTTCTATGCTTAATCTCTTTTACACTTCTCACATATTTTTGAATGAAATTACACTTTAAATAAAGGTTGTTCTCATGTTTATTTTGTAGGTCTATATGTTAGGAACGAAACGTAATTGAAACAGGGCAAAACAGAGCCAAATGAAGAGAAACGGTGGAGTTGTTGCAGACCGGCACCTAAGGCTCCCAAATCGGCACCAACGGCACCTGAATCCAGAGAATGATGAAAATATGGCACCGACAGTACCCAGAACGGGACCTGAGACAGTTTGGTTTGGCTCTACACTATAATAGAGTGATTTTATGTTGTGGACTATTTTTGGAAGGTTGCTTGAGGCATCTCTTGGGAAATTCGCCCCTACACTATAATAGAGTGATTTTATGTCAGAAAAAGTGGTGTGTGTGAGTGGAAAAATGTGTAAAATGTTTATTGAACTTAGAATAGGAGTAGAAATGTAGATTTCTACCTTTTTTGAGAGATTGGAGACAAGATTTTGAGAGAATCTGTAAGGAGATGTACTAGCATTGCATGGATCAACGGGAGACTTTGTGGGAGAGATTTTCATCTTTCTTTCAATGGGAAAAAGCTAAGTATTTTTTTATTCATTATCTTATGATTTTGTAAACACTTATCTAGTGGATTTTCTTTGATGTAATAAAGTTTTTTGTTGTGTTTTCTTTGTGTTTTGTGATGTGTTTCTTTTACTATTTCTTCTTTTTTGGAAATAGTAGCATGAGAAGATTAGTTGCAATGAGCAGGATTCATGTTTAGGATATTGAGATTCATGCTTGAAGAAGTTTTAATTATAAATGTGATGGTTTTTACTTGCACTTCATTTAAATTACAATAAGGGTCAATTGTAGTGTTAAAATTCATTGTAATTGCATTAAGACCCGAGGGGGAGGTGTAATTCTTAACAAAGTGGAACCACATTCAAATTCCATGGATGGGGAAGTTCATGGGGGTTAAGTGCAAATAAATAGGGAAATATGTAGATTACTAGGCGAAGAATTGGAGATTCTACAGTGACAGATTAAAATCCCCAATTTGGTCTTAGTGTTTAAGAACTAAGGCGAGAGTTAGCCTTCATGGGTGGGGAAGTAGGAGATCTAGAGTGAGAGCCAATATCTTCCTAGCCTAACCACAGATTTTAGAGACTAAACCTAATATTAGCCAACAATTCTATATAACACTTTACTCAGGGTAGAGAATTAAAATTGCTCATATTTGGCACATAAAATATTTAATATATCTCATTCCTTTAGGTTATCCAATTCACTACATAAGAATAGAAGTTTTTAACATCTAAAAATTCTCCAAACTAATTTATCAAAGAAGGGTTATCTTTAGAATTAATATTTTCATTTAGGAATAGTTATTAGTTATTTTAAACTTACAACTTACATGTAGGAGTACTTATTAGAAAAATCACTTAAATTGATCTTCCAATCTAAGGACTAATAGTAGTATACTAGAATTTTACTAAGAACCTCTTACCTCGCTTCTTCATGGGATCGTTACTGGGGTTTTTAAGGAAAGCCTTATATTACTTGAAGCGATACTTGCAATTGTGTAGAACCCATAGTGTGTAAACTAATTTATATATTTTATATAACATTTAAATTTTGCACATTAAATACTTAATATAAATTTGGTCAAGTTTTTGGGCATATTTTTGAAAGCTAAATTACTATTAATTGGTTAAAATTGAGACAAAGGAATTAAGAATAATTATTATGATTAGCTAAATCACTATTTTTAAGGAAATCCCTAAGTTCACAATTGGTTAAAATTGAGCTTATATTTGGTTTCAATTGGTATTAGGATTATTTAATTTTTTCTAGAATTTAAATTGGGCTTGATTGGGGCTAATTGGGCCAACATTGGGGCAAATTTGGAGAAGTTGGGCCTTTTAGGACAGTTTGGACCTTTTGGTCAAATTAATTTGGACTAATTGGGACAATTTGATGATTAAAAATTGAAATTAGGAATATTTGGGATAATTTTGGAATTTTTGGGAATTTTTGAAAATTTTGGGTCATGAGGGGCATTTTGGTAATTTTTGACAAATTTGGGGGTATTTTAGGAATTTTGGAATTTTGGTCAATTTAGGTAGTGGGGAATGATTTGATATGACTTTTGGATAAATTTGGGTGTTTTGGAAAATTGTGGGAATTTTGGCAAAAATTAAGGTTGTAGGGGTATTTTGATCATTTGGTGATTTTGGGCTAGAATGGGCAAGTAAGCCATGAAGCCATATCAAAATAATAGGAGACATAAGAGGACTCATTTTGGATGCTCAATATTCTGGTCTTAACCCTCTTAGCCAAGGGCAAGGGGTTTGGGTCCATCCAAATGAGCTTCTAAAAGGAGTCAGGAGACCAAATCAAGGGGTCTTAAGGTTTGGGATGTGTGAGAAAGTGTAGTGTGTGCAAGCTAGCCTAACCAGAACCAGACCACCCAGGATTAGTCCTAAGGCTTGCTCATCTTATGGGAACTCTCCTTGATCTCCACCATATTGACCCCACCTACTAAGTGCTAGAGTTAGGACCATATGTGGAACTTCAAGTTGAGCAGAAAAGAGTGTAGAATTTCTAATGGTGAGGTTTTAGCCCTCTAAGAATAGTCAACAGGAAAGTCTTATGGCTAGACCCTAGGCTACTAAGGATGAAACTAGACCTCAACCAAAAGTGAGGTCAACAATAGGTCTCAAGGAACTCTTCTTAGTAATGATGAGATTAATGCTAAAGATCAGAATAAAGAGCAAATTAAAGCTATACAACTAAGAAGTGGAAGAGAAGTGGAAACAAAAGTTCAAAAAGAGATTGAAGTTGAGAAAAAAGGGTGGAAATTGAAATATCTAAAGAAGACATTCATCATGATTTAGAATATCCTATTAAACTGATGAAAATTACTGTTGGAAACCCACCACCTCCATTTCCTCAAAGATTGAGACAGCAAAAATTGGATAAATAATTCTCAATATTTTTGGTAATATTTAAGAAACTAACCATAAACATTCCATTTGTTGAAGCATTCTAACAAATGTCAAGTTATGTAAAGTTTATGAATGATATACTTACTAGAAAAGGAAAGTTTATAGATAATGAGACAGTTGCACTTAATGAAGAGTTTAAAATTATAATTCAAAAAAAGCTTCTTAAAAAACTTTAAGATCTTGGTGATTTTTCTATTCCTTGTGCTATAGGTGAAATATTTTTGGAAAATCTTTATGTGATTTGGGAGCCACTATTAATCTTATGCCTTTAACTATTTTCAGAAGGTTAGGATTAGGAGAGATTTCCCCTACTACAGTAACCCTTCAGTTAACTGACCGATCGATCACCTATCCTAAAGGAGTTGTAGAAATTGTATTGGTGAAGGTTGATAAATTTGTCTTTCTTGTGGACTTTTTTGTGTTTGATATGGATGAAGATAAAAAAATTCCAATCATTTTAGGGAGTTATTTTCTTTGAACTTGAAGAGCTATGATAGATGTACAAAAATGTGAGTTAAACATGAGAGTCAACGATCAAGAAGTTACATTTAATATATAAAAATCCATGAAATATCCAGCAGTAGAAAAAGATGATGAATGCTTCACGATAGAAACTTGTGATTATTTTGGTAACAATCATTTTGCAAAAACTTTTGAAGAGAAAATGGAACAAAAGGATTTAAAACATGAAGATGAGGATAAAATGCAAGATAAGTTTGTTGAAATGTGTAATGAAGATATAGATCATATTCAAGAAAGATTTGAATTGTTAGACACTACGGAAAATAATAAAAATCTTATCCTGTCTATTAAAACACCCCTGAACTCGATATGAAAGTACTCTCTGCACATTTGAAAGATGCCTTTTTTAGGAGATTTATCTACATTACTTGTTATAGTATCCTCAAATTTAACTGAATTACAAGAACATAAGTTATTAGAGATTTTAAGAAATTATATTAAAGCCTTTGGATGGACATTAACTGATATTAAAGGAATCAGTCCTTCAATTTGTATGCACCAAATTTTATTAGAAGATCATATGAACTGAAAGTGGATCCTCAAAGGAGATAAAATCCTATAATGAAAGAAGTGGTTAAGAAAGAAATTTTAAAATGCTTAGATGTTAGAATTATATATCATATCTTGTACAGTGCTTGGGTAAGTCCAATTCATTGCGTCCCAAATTGCTATCAATGAGATAGAAGAATTAATACCGACACGACATGTCACTGGTTGGTGAACCTGTATTGACTGCCGAAAATTAAATTCTGCCACTAGGAAAGAACACTTTCCTTTACCTTATCTGAACCAAATATTTGATAGACTAGTTGGGCACAAATATTTTTGCTTTTTAGATGGATATACTAGTTATCATCAATATCCTATTGCTCTTAAGGATCAAGAAAAGACAACATTTACAAGTCCTTATAGTACTTTTGCTTTTAGTCGAATACCTTTTTGTTTATGTAATGCACCTACAACTTTTCAAAGATGTATGAAGTCTATATTTTGTTATTTAAAAGAAAAAGGAATAGAAGTCTTTATGGATGAATTTTCAATGTTTGGAATGTTGTTTGAACCATGTTTAAATTATTTGGAAAAAAGTGTTAGAATGATGTGAAAAGACAAATTTAGTATGAAATAGGGAGAAATGTCAATTTAGGGTTGCAGGAAGAATTGTACTTAGACATAAAATTTCTAAAAAATAATATAGAAGTAGCAAAATTCAAGTTATAGCTAAACTACCTCCTCTTACTACAGTGAGAGGTATTAGAAGCTTTTTAGGACATATTGATTTCTGCAGGCAATATATTAAAGATTTTTCAAAAACTACTAAGCCTCAATTCCAACTATTAGAAAAAGATGAAAATTTTGATTTTAATTAAAAATGCATTAATGCCTTTGAATTATTAAAAGAAAAATTAATTATTGGTCCAATAAAAGTTTCACCTGATTGGGAGAAACCATTTAAGCTAATTTGTGATGCAAGTGATTATGCAAGTAGAACTCTGAATGAAGCTCAAATTAATTATACCACTACTGAAAAAGAGTTATTAGCAATTATTTATACTTTTGATAAGTTTAGATCATATCTTATTAGAGTTAAATGTATTGTGCATACTGATCATTCTGCTATAAGATATTTAATGTAAAAGAAGGATGTGAAACCAAGATTAATTAGATGGATCCTTCTAATTTAAGAATTTGATTTTGTGGTAGTAGATAGGAAGGGATCTGATAATCAAATAGCAGATCATTTATCTAGGCTGGAACAGAAAAAATCATATAATTGTGAAAGTGATATTAACGAAAAGTTTTTGCGATGAATATCTATACACTATTAATGAATGGCATGTGCCAATGTATGCAGATAGACTGAATTAGATTGTTAGTGATATTTTACCCTATGGATCGATAACGCAACAAAAGAAAAAATTTATTCATGATGCAAAATTTTACTTTTAGGATGACCCATATTTATATAAGCAATGTAAATATCAAGTTATTTGAAGATGTGTACCATATGAACAAAAAAAGACTATTCCAAAATGGCATGATTTTGAATTTGGGGGACACTTTGGAATTGGTAGAACAACATATAAGAATTTATGTGCTAAATCACACCAAGTTCTGATAAATCCAGGTGATAACAAATGTCACCATATCTTTGCTTTATCCCTTAGTGAGAAAGAAAATAATCTAAGTCATATCACATCATCTGATACACCATCATATTTAAATGTAGCACACAATTTTAGAAAATTGGTAAGATGTAAATTTGGATCTTCAGTTGGTGCTCCCCCAAACTGATTATTTGATACCATTTGGAAGATTTAAACTCAGATGAATTAGCCACTACATTGGGTTTTTGAATACTACAATGAAGTTCATCCACTGTAGGGTTTGTATAATCTCTTAAAGGTCTAAAATTTTCAACATTTTGATTATTTTGATTTTTCATTTCTTGAAATTTTTTAGTGATTTTTAATTTTTTATTAATTCTAATAGTTCTCTCTAATTCAAAATTGTAAGCCACACATCTTGCGGAACCTGAACTACGCATACATTACTATAAATCACAATAAAATAAAATAAAAGGAAAGGAAATAAAAAAAAACACACTAACAAAAACTTTATATAAAAACAACACTACAATATTCCTAAAATAAACTTAAAGTTTAAGTAAGACTTACTAAAAATTTTGTTATCCAAAAACTTCTTTTGAAAATATTTTTGCAAATTATTATTATATTTCTCCACCTCCCCGGAAATGATGCCAAAAACCTGATCCTGACATTCTATATAAATAGATATAAAATGCTATATATGTGATTATATGATGAATTTCCTTAATAGTTATTCTTAATTTGCAACTGCACCAAAAACTTGATCCAAAGCAAAGCCTAGGTAAATTTTTCACTATGAAGCAAATAAAAATGTTGTTATAATATTTCAACATGGGACGCAAGTATATGTATCATTATCAAGTAATATAGAACTTTCTGATTAAGTCCCAAATATCGAACCCATAGACAGGATTAGATTTAAATAACAAAATACTTAGCAATATATATTCTTACTCAAACTTAAGATGCTTTAATATAAATGAAAGCTCGACTCTTTTTGTGATTTTTTGATAATTGAAAATAAAGTAAGCAACTAATTATCTTAATTAAAATACATGCAAGATGAAGACAATATAGGTAAAATATATTTTTCCTTATCATGAATCAGAGATAAATATAGAAATTCAATTGTGAATGTATGTTAAATGTGTTTTGTCAAATAGGAGCAATAATATTCTTTACTCTTACGAGAGATGCTATAAAGAACATTAACTAATCCATAGTTTTAATAGTCTTAAAGACTGGCTAGGCAAGGAAGATGTTAGCTCTCACTCTAGAGTTCCCTCTTCTCCCTCCACCTAGGGGCTAACATCTCGTATCAAAACCTAAAACAGGGCTTTATCCTATCACTCTAAAGTCCTTAAATTCTACACCTATAAAAATATATTTGTTGACTCACTTTAGGTTGAGTTTTAGTTTTCCCTCTTTAGTAGCCTAAGATCTAGCCATAGGACTTTCTTGATGACTATTCCTAGAAAACTAGAAAGGGAACCCTCACCTTTAGAAACTCTTAACTCCGCTTTGATCAACTTGAAGCTCCATCTATTGGTCCTACCCTCTGACACTTAGTAGGTGGGGTCAGTATGGAGGATCACAAGGAGAGTCCCCATAGGACTACTTGACCTTAGGGCTGACCCTGGGTGTTGTTCTGGAGCTAGTTCACTCACTTACACTCACTATCACCTAGATCCACTTACTACCCTAAACCCAAAATTGTTCGCTTTAATCCATTAATCTTTTGGGAGACATATGTCGATGGTCCTCTAGACCCACTAGCCTTAGGTTAGGGTTTAGCTAAGACTAGTACATAGAGGACCCAAATGGGGGTTTTATTGGTACATAACTCAAACATAGTGGTTGGCACCCCAATTCTACCCAAAAAAATCCAACTTGGCATTTTGCCCCTAAATTCATCCAAATTACGAAAACACCCTCAAACCCTAAATTTAGCCAAAATTCCCAAATTCACCCAAAATTCCCAAATTCTTTCAAAAATCATTTGAAACCATTTTAACATACTGAAATTGCCTAAACCAACCAAGGTGTGCTATGGACCAATGGTTCCCTAAATTACGGGATTTCATCCCATTTTTGGGCCTAAGCAAAAATATCTTTGCCATCATGCCATACCATTAAGAGTTAATCATCATTAAGCACACTCTGGCCTCCCTGAGCTAAGAAGTGACAATACCCTAGTCAACCACCCAAAACAACCAGCCTAATGGTGCCCCCATTGGCCAAAACCTAAAATTAAACCCCCCCTGACTTGGCTCACTCTAATTGGATGCTTCTTCCCTCCACCACAACATGCTTTAGCACCCAACTCCCAGCCCTGAGCTTTACCAGGAAGCCAAGGCTTTAAATTCACCTCTCCATAGCCAACAAAAAGAGTTCTTGAAACCTTGGGGAAACTCTGCCATAATCTCACCCGAGCCTCTGCAAACCAACTCAAGTGCAATCATCTTGCTCTTAGCCACTTCACAGAGCCAATTTCTTCACTAAAATTTGCCCTAAGACCCAGAAAAATTCATCCAAACCTCCACAGTGAAAAAAACTTCAATTAATTGTGAACACACCAACCCTAGAGCAAGAGGAGTTGATTCCCCATCAAAGCCCCCTCTAAAACAGCCTCTAGGATAGCTCTAGACCAACACATGAAATCGAGTTTGATCAAAAACATACCTAGACAATTTACCAGGACCTAGGACTACATTTGGAGGTTCGTTGGACCCAATCAAAGCTACCACAAGCTTCTGATTTAGGCCTCCCTTCTCAGACAAAGGTATTGAACCTCATCCCTAATCCGAGCCTTTTTTGATTCATTATGTGTATTACTGTATTTCATACCGTATATATCATATGTATAGGTTCTTCTTGAGCAGATGAAGGTTTAGGAATAAACCCCAAATGATTTAGTTGAGTCTAAGTGAGCATCTTAAGGTTTTAGTGTGGACGACTCTCAAGTTAGGTATCTTGGGGACGTTAACGGGGAGCCGTCCGATCGCGCGTGTATCCAACGGATGGAGTAGATCGAGCCGGACAGACTCTTGATGCGTGAACTGCGGGCCATGTGGTTGCTGAGGTGGATGGCAGCGATGAATGGGAGAGCATCGCATGTGAGTTCGGAGCTGTCGTAGGTTGAGTTGGCATCGCGTAGGATAAGCAGAAAAAATATAGATTTTCTGAATTATTTTAAATGCCTAAATTTCAAAAATCTATATCTTTCTCTAGAAAAATATAAAAAATAAAAGAAAATTACTGAACAAATTTGAAAAGTAGTTGATTAGGTTTGAGTATTAAAGTTGATTTGTTAAGGAACCATGTATTTTTATACAAAAATAATTATATCAAATTAAATACACTTGAAAAAATTATAAAAGTGATTTTATGAGTTCCTTGTGATCAGAGGCACCTAGGAAAAATAAAAATTATTTTTTAGAAAATATTTAACTTTTTAGCTTTATTTTGAATTTTAAAATAATTAAAAATAATTTAAAATCCCAAAAATATCAAAATATTTCAAAATGTGCCTAATCTCTGATCATTAGGACTCATTAAAAGATTTTTCTTACTTTTCCTAAATTAAAAATAAATTTTAAAAGCTTAAAAAGTGAATTTCCAATATTTTTTCATAAAAATAATTATAATGAAAAAATTAAAAATTATAAAAATACAAAATTTGATTCTCTAAGTTTTCTAAACTTAGAGAAGTCTAATAAAAATATAAAAATAATTTTTGTGATTCAAACATTATTTTCTGTTTAATTAAATCATTGAAACTTGTTAATAATAAAATAATAATAATAAAAATATAATTCAAAAAATCATGAAATTTTGTCTAAAATCTCTAATAAATTTCTCATAAATAAAAACTTTATTTTGAAAATTCAAAATAAATCAATTTCTAAAGAATACTATTTTCTAGGTTTAAATAAATATTTAAATTAAATTAAATTTTGAGGAGTCCACATATTCTCCTCTAACATTATAATTACCTCTAGGATATGACACTCTAAACCCTCAAAGTTATTTGAGTTGTGTTTAATGAGTTATGAGGTGAAATACCCCTAAGGGCAAAGTGGTAATTTTAGACTTTGGTACCTTAATCAAAATTTAGGATTAACCAAAGGAAAATGGGTAATTTTGATCCTAATAAATATATTCAAATGATTAAAATACAATGGGATTAAAAGCTAGAAACTTACTCACCACCCTTGCACAACATCAACAAAATCATAACTCTCCTAATCTTCATGACTTAGAAGTCAAATAAGATCAAATGGTTCTTAAGTGATGGGCTTAAGCTGGAAAGATGATAGTTTACTTTTCTTAAGCCTAAAGTTGAGGATGATTTTGACTATTTGATAAGAATACATATCACTTAAATCAAAATTTTGATAATCACCATTCCACCTATCATGATTATTAAAGTCTTAGTAGTGACATAGGCTCGATGTCTAAACTCAATTGATTGGATTTAGAAGAAGATATGATTGGTGATTAACATCTTTAAACACTACAAGCCTGACTTTAATTATGGGCACCATAATCTTTAAATGACTTATACTTGTCTTGGGGGCACCACACACATAACTCTTAAACCAAATATCAATTGATTAATCAAGTATCCTATCCCAAGAATAATTAAATTGTCAAGTTTCACTGAGCAATGAGGTAGTCATGCTTCGACCTTAGATGATTAATGGAAAAATATTATAAGTCCAAAATGAACTCGGAATATTTCAAGAGATCTTCAAAGTGGTCCAGGGTAATGTCTCGAACATTTTGAAATCTACTGGACATTTTGAAGGAAAAATTGGACTTGCCATATTTTTGTTCTAAAATCATCCACTAGGATCTTTTGAGATTCAATAAAGTCATAACTTGGGGTTTGGTAGCTAAACCTTCATCCACTCCTGCAATTTAAATTACATGCAAAATTATGTACATACCTTGCAAGTACTGACCTTTTAGTTGGAGGAACGAGAAGAATTGACACGTACACTTTTAAATTAATACATTTACCTTTTTGTACTTCTTCCCTCAAGCTTGCATGTTAAACAACGATGTCACCTGGAATGAAAACTAAAACTACTAGGACAACCACAAAACTAAAACCAAAACTAAAAATTAATCAAGATAAAATTCACTGCCACAACATTCAAAATATAAGACAACTCAAAATTTAATCACAAACATCACAAAACAACATTGCAACTAAATTAAGATGTCTCTATTGGATGATTGTGAATCCCTCGGAGGAGGTATCCTACAGTTGTTAACGAGGTTTCCCACGATCTAAATGAAAGTATGAAACTCATTAAGTTGAGTTTAGTAAATTCATTTGTACTAAGTGAATCTGAAAGAAAATAGTAGTATCGGAACGAGGGAACCGTAGGATCCTAATTGGTGTTACTCTAATCAACTTTAACGTGCCCCAAAATACTTAAAGGACCACAATCATAGGAACATTTGATTTGACATCATAACCTGACATATTAGAAAACCTAAACTTGTCGCAACATGGATGTTCTTAAAATTATGTCACGTCTAGGTCCAAGAATTCTACCAATTACACGCCACAAAGATGTTCTTAAAGTTATGACGGAAAAGATGAAGAGGTTACCTAGTATTGTATCTGGTCTACACCATGGGGAGCATACTTCTCTTTGACACGCTGATGTTTCTGCTAAGACACTCCATCTCAAGACATCACCGTCAAAGAAAAAGGTGTGGGTTCCCAAGGTCGTTGTACCGATACGGTCCAGTAAACCCACAAGGCAGGATCATAAAATGAAGCAAGGGTCCAAAGTATCTAACATTGTCGTAGAAATTGCTAGAGAGATGGATGAGCAAGTAGAGAATGTCCAGCAAAGTCCTTCAGATCTCAGGATACTACAAGAATCAGCAATTGAAGGAAAGGTTGAAAAGCTTAGAGTCGGGATTTCTAAGTTGGCTTGAGAACATGTAGTTTCCATTGATGTTAATGATGAAGACTTTGACTTCATGATTACCTCGAGGAAGATTTAATGGATATCCATGTCATGAAGACCAGTGCAGCTGCGTCTGCGCGCGCGCCCAACCTCTCTTCGAAGAGAACGCCATAGAGGAGATGTGTATGGTTGTTTTATTGAGGGATGAACAAATAAACCAAATGGAGAAAAGAATGGAAGAGATGGCTGCTGCCATGATCGCCATGGCCACAACCCAAGGACAATCTCAACTCCAACAATTAGCCTCTCCAGAAGTCAATCAGCTAGAGATTATACATATCACAGATGAAAGGAGGGAAGTTGCCTCAACAAATAGAGATGACAAACAAAAGAAGTATTCTCCATCTAGTGTCATATCGAAATAGGAATTTAAGCAAATGGTCGAGCAAGTTCAGGAGGCCTTAGCCAAATCTAAGGGTGGCGCATTGATTTTGAAGGGTAGACCTTACTCAGAGGAGCATGATGTCGTACCCTACCCTAAGGGTTTTATGTTTCTAAACTTTAAGATATTTGATGGGACTGGAAATCCCAGACAACATATAACACATTTTTGAGCCAATTTTGGTAATACTGTAGGCAACGAAGCTTTGCTCTTTTGACAGTTTGTCAGCAGCCTGTCAGGAATCACTTTTGATTGGTATGCCAAACTACCCAACGGATTAGTCAAGACATTCGCCAAGCTAGAAAAATTATTTGTGAAGAGATTTGTAGAAGCGCGACATCATGAGTTTATTAGAGATCTTGTATTACAGAAGCAAAAGCCCAACGAGACTTTAGTGGACTACATTTTGAGGTGGAAAAACCATAGCATGAAATGTGAACCTTAGCTACAGGAACATCATGCGATTGAGATCTTACTCAAGAGCATCCATGGGCCAGTAGCTTTCATGCTCAAAGGACTCACAATTAAATCCTTTGAGAAGCTACTCAACAAAACCAGCAATCTTCAATAAGAAATCAAACATATGGATTCTCATGAGAAAGTGGAGAAATTCAGGACAACCAGGGTATTTGAAAAGAAGTCTGGAACAGTGGCAACGGTCGATAAAAAAAAGTAACTAGTGAAGATATATGCAAAAAAATTTTATTAGTCATCATTTCAGGATGCTCAGCAGCAGACACAAAGCAGCAGACACAACAGTATGGTCAATTTGGCCAGCAACCGCCTCAAGGAGGATCATACTGAACTGAGAATAAGAAAATGTCCATTGCGGAACGTAGGAAAGTGGTGTATTCCTTAAAAGATGAAGTCGTACCCAAAATGTTCAGAAGTCTAATGAAGAAATCTGAGTTAAGATTACCAAATCTAAAGAAACCCGAAGAGGTTGACAAAAAGGGTCAACCAAATTATTGCCCGTATCACAGATTGCTCGGACACACTACAGAGGATTGTTTCATCTTTAAGGATTGGCTCAATAAAAATCTTAAGGAAGGGAATATAATGATCCCGAAAGAATATTTAAAAGAACCTCAAAAAAGCTTCTACGAATATGATTTCGGCTGAGCCAGTCTCTCCGATTGACCTGCATACTAGAAAAAATGGATGGAGTATGACTTGGAATAAGGTCAAGAGGGTCCTGAATCAAATCCAGAATGCATTAGCACAAGCCTCCGTTCAGAGTCTTCAGCATGCCAAGCCCGAGATGAAGATTTCTCTAGAAGATCTGTCACCGTCAAAGAAGAAGAAGAGAAATACCACAACAAATACTGATAGCATAGGGGTAGGATAGGGGCTACCTCTGCTAGATTAGTTGTCTCAGATTCGGGGAAGAAAATCCTTGAACCCTTAACCTTGTATGATTATCTTTTTGCCCCTTCGGGGTCTTATGAATATAATTATTATGATTTTGGCTACGTATTAACTATTTTCAGTGATAATGTAATTGATTATGACCAATCTAACTTCATTCTCGATTCCCAAACCGATCCTCAAATCGTACTTAAGTTTGATGAACTTGTTAGCAAGACTGAAGAAGACATCGACAATACCTGTTACGATAGCGTCGAGAGTGAGGAACTAATCCTTGAGTGCCAAGGTGCGCCACTTACCATAAACTTAGATCTTTCTAATAAGGAAGAAACATTGGAAGATTTGACAATAATATCTCAAGAAGAAGAAATTATAGAGGTGAACTTAAGGAGCAGGAGAGTATTACCCCAGAGGTCAGCTCTGACGGATAAAGGAAAGCAAATAGTAACTCGATAAGAGCTACCTCCACCTCTGCCAGTGGAAGAATCACACAACCAAGAGGAAATTGGAGCATCATACAAAGTGGATTACATTGTGCCAACTCACCTGAGGAAGTTTCCGGCCAAATTAAGCATCTACGACACTCTAATTCTGTCAAAGGAGATGAGAGAGTCTCCGGTTACAGCTTTGCTTGATCCAGAGATTTGCTTAGCTCAGTTGGCCAGCACATCCTTGAATTTAGTTTACTTGTTAAAAGAATAGCCTAGGATAACCTTTACAGATGAAGACTTGCTGCTCGGTACCGCCAACCATAATCGTCCACTCTTTATCTCCGTTAACATCGACAGATTTGTGTTGTCCAGAGTTTTGGTAGATCCTGGACATCCCTCAACTTGATTAGCTTACGGATATTATCTTATTTGGACATTGAATCTCAGGAGCTTATGGCTGATAAAATGATGTTAAGAGGATTCAACCAAAAGGGAGAGAGAGCCCTGGGACCAATTACATTGTTAATGAAAGTTGGAGAACTGGTAATACTTGTTAAATTCAATATTATCGATGTCGAGACCTCTTTCAATGCTCTACTGGGTCAACCATAGATTCACGAACACAACATAGTTCCATCATCTCTACACCAATTCATTAAGTACTACATAGAAGGACAAGAACATTGCATCAAGGAAGATTTACAACCATTTTTAGTCCATGAAGTTGACAATCATGAAGATGTTGCCTGCTATGTATCTCCAAAAAAAACTGTCTTCTCTCATGAAATTGTGGCAAATAAAATTGAAGATTTAGAAGAATCACATAGGGGAGTCCATTTAGCTCCACTTCAACAAGCTTCCACCACCCTTTTGCAATAAGTTGGTGGGAGTTCTTTCAGTTCGTGCACCCGAGGTCGAGGCCAGGGACGTGGATGAGCAAGAACCAACTTAATTGTTAAATGGACTAGGCCGGCCATTAACATTGACGATGAAGAAAGTTTTGAAGATGAAATAATGATGACGATAAAACAAAAGAAACCACAGTATGAGATATCCTTGGAAGATGTGGAGAAAAGCGAATATGAGACAATANAAAAGGGTGGAAATTGAAATATCTAAAGAAGACATTCATCATGATTTAGAATATCCTATTAAACTGATGAAAATTACTGTTGGAAACCCACCACCTCCATTTCCTCAAAGATTGAGACAGCAAAAATTGGATAAATAATTCTCAATATTTTTGGTAATATTTAAGAAACTAACCATAAACATTCCATTTGTTGAAGCATTCTAACAAATGTCAAGTTATGTAAAGTTTATGAATGATATACTTACTAGAAAAGGAAAGTTTATAGATAATGAGACAGTTGCACTTAATGAAGAGTTTAAAATTATAATTCAAAAAAAGCTTCTTAAAAAACTTTAAGATCTTGGTGATTTTTCTATTCCTTGTGCTATAGGTGAAATATTTTTGNTATTGAAGTTGAGAAAAAAAGGGTGGAAATTGAAATATCTAAAGAATATATTCATCATGATTTAGAATATCCTATTAAACCGATGAAAATTACTGTTGGAAACCCACCACCTCCATTTCCTCAAAGATTGAGACAGCAAAAATTGGATAAACAATTCTCAATATTTTTGGTAATATTTAAGAAACTAACCATAAACATTCCATTTGTTGAAGCCTTGGAACAAATGTCAAGTTATGTAAAGTTTATGAATGATATACTTACTAGAAAAAGAAAGTTTATAGATAATGAGACAGTTGCACTTAATGAAGAATGTAAAACTATAATTCAGAAAAAGCTTCTTAAAAAACTTTAAGATCTTGGTGATTTTTCTATTCCTTGTGCTATAGGTGAAATATTTTTGAAAAATCTTTATGTGATTTGGGAGCCACTATTAATCTTATGCCTTTAACTATTTTCAGAAGGTTAGGATTAGAAGAGATTTCCCCTACTACAGTAACCCTTCAGTTAACTGACCGATCGATCACTTATTCTAAAGGAGTTGTAGAAATTGTATTGGTGAAGGTTGATAAATTTATCTTTCTTGTGGACTTTTTGTGTTTGATATGGATGAAGATAAAAAAATTCCAATCATTTTAGGGAGATCTTTTCTTTGAACTGGAAGAGCTATGATAGATGTACAAAAATGTGAGTTAAACATGAGAGTCAACGATCAAGAAGTTACATTTAATATATAAAAATCCATGAAATATCCAGCAGTAGAAAAAGATGATGAATGCTTCACGATAGAAACTTTGATTATTTAGGTAACAATCATTTTGCAAAAAATTTTGAAGAGAAAATGGAACAAAAGGATTTGAAACATGAAGATGAGGATAAAATGTAAGATAAGTTCGTTGAAATGTGTAATGAAGATATAGATCATATTCAAGAAAGATTTGAATTGTTAGACACTACGGAAAATAATNGAGAGATTTCCCCTACTACAGTAACCCTTCAGTTAACTGACCGATCGATCACCTATCCTAAAGGAGTTGTAGAAATTGTATTGGTGAAGGTTGATAAATTTGTCTTTCTTGTGGACTTTTTTGTGTTTGATATGGATGAAGATAAAAAAATTCCAATCATTTTAGGGAGTTATTTTCTTTGAACTTGAAGAGCTATGATAGATGTACAAAAATGTGAGTTAAACATGAGAGTCAACGATCAAGAAGTTACATTTAATATATAAAAATCCATGAAATATCCAGCAGTAGAAAAAGATGATGAATGCTTCACGATAGAAACTTGTGATTATTTTGGTAACAATCATTTTGCAAAAACTTTTGAAGAGAAAATGGAACAAAAGGATTTAAAACATGAAGATGAGGATAAAATGCAAGATAAGTTTGTTGAAATGTGTAATGAAGATATAGATCATATTCAAGAAAGATTTGAATTGTTAGACACTACGGAAAATAATAAAAATCTTATCCTGTCTATTAAAACACCCCTGAACTTGATATGAAAGTACTCTCTGCACATTTGAAAGATGCATTTTTTAGGAGATTTATCTACATTACTTGTTATAGTATCCTCAAATTTAACTGAATTACAAGAACATAAGTTATTAGAGATTTTAAGAAATTATATTAAAGCCTTTGGATGGACATTAACTGATATTAAAGGAATCAGTCCTTCAATTTGTATGCACCAAATTTTATTAGAAGATCATATGAACTGAAAGTGGATCCTCAAAGGAGATAAAATCCTATAATGAAAGAAGTGGTTAAGAAAGAAATTTTAAAATGGTTAGATGTTAAAATTATATATCATATCTTGTACAGTTCTTGGGTAAGTCCAATTCATTACATCCCAAAAAAAGCGGGTGTGTTATTGCTATCAATGAGATAGAAGAATTAATACCAACACGACATGTCACTGGTTGGTGAACCTGTATTGACTGTCAAAAATTAAATTCTGCCACTAGGAAAGAACACTTTCATTTACCTTATCTGGACCAAATATTGGATAGACTAGTTGAGCACAAATATTTTTGCTTTTTAGATGGATATACTAGTTATCATCAATATCATATTGCTCTTAAGGATCAAGAAATGACAACATTTACAAGTCCTAATAGTACTTTTGCTTTTAGTCGAATACCTTTTTGTTTATGTAATGCACCTACAACTTTTCGAAGATGTATGAAGTCTATATTTTGTGATTTAAAAGAAAAAGGAATAGAAGTCTTTATGGATGAATTTTCAATGTTCGGAACGTCGTTTGAACCAGGTTTAAATTATTTGGAAAAAGTGTTAGAATGATGTGAAAAGACAAATTTAGTATGAATAGGGAGAAATGTCAATTTAGGGTTGTAGGAGGAATTTTACTTAGACATAAAATTTCTAAAAAAATGATATGGAAGTAGCAAAATTCAAGTTATAGCTAAACTACCTCCTCCTACTACAGTGAGAGGTGTTAGAAGCTTTTTAGGACATATTGATTTCTGCAGGCAATATATTAAAGATTTTTCAAAAACTACTAAGCCTCAATGCCAACTATTAGAAAAAGATGAAAAATTTGATTTTAATTAAAAATGTAGTAATGCCTTTGAATTATTAAAAGAAAAATTAATTATTGCTCCTATAATAGTTTCACCTGATTGGGAGAAACCATTTAAGCTAATTTGTGATGCAAGTGATTATGCAAGTAGAACTCTGAANTCTTGTATCTTTCAAAGTTTAGATGAAAGAGAACTACACCTCAAGCAATGTATTTGTCCTGAAAGATAAACATAATACTTGAGGGCGACGCTTAATCAAATAAACTATAAAACATATGACATTTTTTTGGTCTACGAACCATTTTATTATAAGCCGACAAGTTCCCCTATTTAATATGAAAAATTAAATAGGGTTTATATTAAGCTGGGTTAGGAAAAGTTTCCTGTAAGGGCAAACCCCTATAGTTAATACATCTTAGATAACTGAAGTCACCTAAGAAAACTCTCGATAAAACAAAAGGGGATATTGTCTTCAAGAATTTCAAAAGGATAGGACTTTTCAAGGAGATCGGCCAAAGAGGTGTGAAAGGGGAATGGCTCAAATTTGGAACATTTTATTTTTGAATCCAAAGGAAGAAGAACTAGGGGATGTCATAGATCCTGAGGAGAACTTTGGTGACTTCCCAAGCTATCCGACTATTTGGCTTTGATTAAGAGGAGAAAATTTTAAATGTTTCATCCTGCCAATTTTATTAATTAGGGCTTACATTCGTATGAAACTATCACACAAATAGCTTGGAAGATGTTATGGTTTAGGTCATGACAAACAAAAACCTCAGAATACTAAAGCAAGTTTGGGCTTAAATTGCATAACAGAGCTATCCAAAGGCCTAAAGATAAGTTGAGGATTTATGTTGCATAAGAAAACAACCTCGAAGTCCTATGGCTTGGTTGTTTAATTATAAAGAAAGGTTTAGCTGGTGTAAACATGTTTTGCTGTTGAAGATAAACGTGCTGCCCACAATGCTAGCTCCAAGCTCCTCGTCGTAGCGAGTTTAGATTTTCTAATGTGTCAGGTTTTGATGTCAAATCAAATGTTTTTTATGGTTATGGTCATTAAAAATTATGGGGGATGTTAAAGTTTATTAGAGCAACACCGGTTAGGATCCTACGATTCTCTCATTCTGACACCACTATTTTCTTTTGGATTCACTTAGTCCAAATGAATTTACTAAACTCAACTCAATGAGTTCCATACTTTCATTTAAACCGTTGGAAGTCTCGTTAGCAATTGTAGGTTACCTCCTCCTAGGGATTCCCAATCATCTGATATAGACGTTTTAATTTAGTTTCAATTTTTGTTTTGTTTTGTTTGTGATTAAATTGAGTTGTCTTATATTTTAACTCCTATGGTGGTGGATTTTATCTTGTTTTGATTCTAGTTTTGCTTTCAATTTTGATGGTTATCCTAAAGGTTTTGGTTTTGACATGCAGAGTGACATCGTCATTTAACATGCAAGTTTATAAGCATGAATAAGTATAGTAAAGAAAGTGCAGGAAAAGAAGGTACTATAAACTATGAAAGTGCACTTGTCGAGTCTTCTCGTTCCTCCACCTGAAAGGTCAGTATTTGCAAAGCTTATGACAATTTTGTAGTAATTAAAACATGCTTGTAGGGAAAGCAGAGAGTACATATCTGAGGTGTGTTTACCAGATCTTTTATCATACCCTGGTGGGTCCAATTTGTTCATCTCTAGGGAAGATTCCATTAAGAAATCATAATAAGTCCAAGTGTCCTCCAAGATTCCCAAAGGATCATGAAAAGTCCTAGGTAATACCCTAGAAATTTCACAGTCTCTTGAATCATCTCGAATTCATTTTGGTCTTATTATGTTTGCTATATGGTTCACTCAATCCATACCCTTATGTTCAGTGAACCTTGATGTTTTAATTATCTTTTTAAGTGGGCAATTATCACTTAATGTTTCACTTATAAATTATGTGGGTAAAAGGCCCTTAGGGGCAATTTGGCTTAATTAAGAAACTTAGCCGGTTTAATTTTAAGAATGAGATTATAGGGTTTTTAAAAACAAAGTTTCAAACTAATTATAGGTCATTTTCTAAACCTCATTAGATAAGATTTTGGTCAAATCTAATTCACCACTAAGCCCTTAAAACTTAATGGATGAATTTATAATTTTTAAGAAAATTTAAATATTTATACTTTTAATCATTATGAAGAATCATAAATTATTTTAAAACTATTAATTGGTGTTTCGAATCAGAGATTTATGACCTTTCAAAATCAAACCCCTCACCTTAATATCTTCTCACTTAGTCATTCTTCCAAATTTCGGCCATTAGAAAAATTACAAATTTATCCTTAATGAGACCAAAGTGAGATTGGTTGCTACTATTTACCCCTTTCATATTTCAATCATCAAGCCATGTCAATTAAGATCATTTATTGCCCATTTAGCTATTTGGTTAAGCCTAAATATTAATTAAGGCTTAAATTCCAAAATTATCATTTTGCCCTTTAGGGCCTTAACACCTCATAATCCATTAAATCAAACTCAAATGATTTTAAAAAAATTTTTTACCTCACTCAAGGGTTAATTAAAGCATTAGAGGAGAAAATATGATTCTTCTAAATTTATTTAATTTTATAATTATTTTAATGCAAAAATAGGGATTTTCAATAAAAACTTAATAACTCAACCAAAACAAAACATCTGTCCTTAAGAAAATTACTGGAGGTTCACCTAGGTGAGAGGACCACCTAGACCAATTTTGCATGATTTTTAGAGGTTTAATTTATTTATCAGAACTATTTATTTGTTTTGAGTATTAATTAAATATAAAATATTACTTAAGTGAAAAATTAAGTTTTATATTTTTATTAAATCTCTCTGAGATTAGGGAAACCAAAAAAACAAATTTCATATTTTTGTGATTTTTATTTTAATTAGTAAAATTATTTTAGTGGAAAATTAAAGAAAATTCATTTTAAGCCTTTAAAAATTAATATCTTGACTTAGAAAATTAGTAAAATTATTTAATTAGTCTCAAGTGATCAGGAAGCCAAATTTGATATTTTAATGTGTTTTTTACAATTTTACAATTTTTATGATTTTAAATTATTTTTTGATTATTTAAATGTTTAAAAATAGCTCAAAAATGAAGTGTTTATTTTAATTCAAATTTTTTTTTCTTAGGTTCCTCTCGTCATAAGGAGCTCCAAAAACCAATTTGGTGATTTTTTGAGCTGTATTTTAATTATTACCATTATTTTAGTGCTAAAAATGTAATTTCACTTGATTAATCCATTTTAATGGTCAAATTAACTCCAATTAACTTGAAATTTTTATACGGATCTTCTCTTATATTAAATTACATTAGAGAATAATTTTTATGCATTTTACATTTATATTTACTCCAAATTAATTTTATTTCATTTTTAAGGGTTGGTGATAATTAAGATTATTTTTAATGGGTTAAACCATGTTTATATTTTTCTTAGGGTTCTCTGACCACAATGAACTTGCTGTTGTATTTTTATGATAAATATTTTAATTATTATAATTTTATACCAAAACAGGGGTCATTAACTTGAAAATTAGAAATCTCTGGTTAGAGATGCCCCCTGACCTTGGAAAAATCAGGGGAGATGCCCAACAACAGAGACATCAAAAGCCCCATGGTCCCAAGCCATGGTAAAATGTCTATGCAAATGGAGAATCCAAATAAAAAAAGCACCATTTAATTAATTAAAAATCATACATAAATCAAACAGACATGAAAATATTTCCACATTGTTCTCATATGTTCACTAAGAAAGAGGGTATTTTTATTTTATTTTTGTGATTTTTTTTACTCCAAGATATGAATTTTTGAAGTTTTGGACATTAAATAAATAATTAAAATCCTTATTTTTCTACTTATCCAACACGGCGCCACGTCAACCTACGGTGACTCTGAAGCTCCACGCGGCGTCTTCTGGTTCGGCACCGCCATCTGAGTAAGTGTTGACTTGGCCTGTTATTCACGCATCAAGACTTCATCTGACGCAATCTCATCCATCCATCCAATATCACGTGGAAATGGACAACATCCATTCATCAGCTCTAGCCTGATAACTTTCCAACTTCAAACCTTAATATCTTTCTTGATACTCAACCAAATTAAGTGAGGTTTGTTTCTATCAACTCGTCTCAATTAGGAGAACACATTCATATGGTTAATTAAGTCTTAAATTGAGTCTATGAGCATGTAGAATTAAAAGAAGTATGTTTTAGGTGGAGATTTCAATACCTTTGCCCAAGAGGTGTAGCCTCGATTGGATGCTTCCAAAAGCTTGCATTGAGTCTAAAGAGCTCCTAGATGAAGCCTCGAGCTATGGTGAAATGCCTATGTACAATTTTGACCAAGGCTTATTTTGGGTGTTGATCAAAGTCTACCATAGGGTGGTTTGATGATTTGGCTTCTATGGGGGATCTTCTTCTCTCACTCAGAGGATGGTGTGGTTACAATTAATTTGACTTTGGTGGAGTCTAGAGGGATGTACTATTTTGAGCTTGATTTTGAGCTCCAAAACTGAGCTCATTCAGTGGGTTTGAGGGCTTGAGGATGGTTAGATTGAACTCAATGGGTCTTGAAGATGCTCTGGGATCAATTTGACAGAGTCTCCCCAAGGAATTTCAAGCTCTCCTCCTTTGGTCGTGGAGGGTGAGTTTAAATAGAAAGGCTTGGAGGTTGCAATTTGACCAACCAATGGGTAGTTTTGGTTGCTTAGGTGGATGGAAGAAAGTCTCTAATGGGCAATTAGACTTATGCACATCATTTGGGTTTAATTTTGAGTTTTAGCCAAGGTGGAGCTTTCGGATTTGGGTTTTTCGACAGCCATGGTGGCCGGCCGGCCAGGCTCAAGTCACCATCTGACTCGGGGAGGTCAGGGCTTGGTTTTGGCAAAGTCAATTAGGGTTGGTAAAGGTTTTAAATTAAAATAGGATGGGGGAAGGTTCATTTTGGGCCAATACGTGATTTGGGGTTGGGCTCATCCACCAAGGAAGGTTTGGGTGCTGAGGGAAATCAGGTGGTTCTGTTGGGATAGCATGGTGAAGTCCCCATCCAAGTGGATTAGGGCTAATGATGTTCTTTTATGTCATGGGAGTGGTTAATCATGTGTGAGGGGACCACTAAAGAGGTTCCTCTTTTTGGCAAGATAGCATGGTGACATGCGCATGACTCATATGGCTTGGAGATGGCTTCATGGCTTGTCCTTTGCTTAGCCAACTTTTATAAGAATGGATTTTAGATTTTATAGGAAATTTTTGGTGAATTTTGTAATGAGGCCTAATATGGAATGATTTGATCATGAATTTAAAACTTAGGGAATGATTTTAATGAAATAGATGATGAAGAGAAAAAATATCATGTGGGCTTTTGATTGAAATTGGGCTTTTTGAATGACTTAAAAACTTGGGCTTTTAAAATTGAGGTTGAATTGGGTCCAAATTTGGGCCAACCAAACGTTTAATTTAATGTAGGAAGTTATCATGAAGGATTTGGGAAGGATCCAAAGTGGTTTTGAATTGAATTGGAAGGTCAATTTGGTGGATTTAGACATATGGTCAAAATTGGGGCTTCTTGATTTGGGAGAAATTAAGTTCACAATTGGTTAAAATTGAGCTTTTATTTGGTTTCAATTGGTATTAGGAATATTTAATTTTTTTTTAGAATTTAAATTGGGCTTGATTGGGGCTAATTGGGCCAACATTGGGGCTAATTTGGAGTTGGGCCTTTTAGGACAGTTTGGACCTTTTGGTCAAATTAATTTGGACAAATTGGGACAATTTGATGATTAAAAATTGAAATTAGGAATATTTGGGATAATTTTGGACTTTTTGGGAATTTTTGAAAATTTTGGGTCATGAGGGGCATTTTGGTAATTTTTGACAAATTTGGGGGTATTTTAGGAATTTTGGAATTTTGGTGAATTTTGTCAATTTAGGTAGTGGGGAATGATTTTATATGACTTTTGGATAAATTTGAGTGTTTTGGAAAATTGTGGGAATTTTGGCAAAAATTAAGGTTGTAGGGGTATTTTGGTCATTTGGTGATTTTGGGCTAGAATGGGCAAGTAAGCCATGAAGCCATATCAAAACAATAGGAGACATAAGAGAACTCATTTTGGATGCTCAATATTCTGGTCTTAACCCTCTTAGCCAAGGGCAAGGGGTTTGGGTCCATCCAAANAGCATGTGCCAATGTATGCAAATAGAGTGAATTATATTGTTATTGCTCTTTTACCCTATGGATCGATAACGCAACAAAAGAAAAAATTTATTCATGATGCAAAAATTTACTTTTAGGATGACCCATATTTATATAAGCAATGTAAATATCAAGTTATTTGAAGATGTGTACCATATGAAGAAAATGAAAAGATTATTCCAAAATGTCATGATTTTGAATTTGGGGGACATTTTGAAATTGATAGAACAACATATAAGAATTTATGTGCTAAATCACACCAAGTTCTGATAGATCCAGGTGATAACGAATGTAACCATATCTTAGCTTTATCCCTCAGTGAGAAAGAAAATAATCTAAGTCATATCACATCATCTGATACACTATCATATTTAAATGTAGCACACAATTTTAGAAAATTGGTAAGATGTAAATTTGGATCTTCAGTTGGTGCTCCCCCAAACTAATTATTTGATACCATTTGGATAATAACAGGTTTAAACTTAGATGAATTACCCACTACAGTGGGTTTTTGAATACTACAATGAAGTTCATCCACTGTATGGTTTGTATAATCTCTTAAAGGTCTAGAATTTTCAACATTTTGATTATTTTGATTTTTCATTTCCTAAAATTTTTTAGTGATTTTTATTTTTTTAATAATTCTAATAGTTCTCTCTAATTTAGAATTGTAAGCCACACATCTTGAGGAACCTGAACTACGCATACATTACTATAAATCACAATAAAATAAAATAAAATAAAAGGAAATAAAAAAAACACACTAACGAAAACTTTATATAAAAGCAACACTACAATATTCCTAAAATAAACTTAAAGTTTAAGTAAGACTTAGTAAAAATTTTGTTATCCAAAAACTTCTTTTGAAAATATTTTTGCAAATTATTATTGTATTTCTCCTCCTCCCCGGAAATGACGCCAAAAACTTCATCCTGACATTCTATATAAATAGATATAAAATGCTATATATGCGATTATATGATGAATTTCCTTAATAGTTATTCTTAATTTGCAACAGCGCCAAAAACTTGATCCAAAGCAAAGGCTAGGTAAATTTTTCACTATGAAGCAAATAAAAATGTTGTTATAATATTTCAACGTGGGATACTACACAAGTATATGTATCGTTATCAAGTAATATAGAACTTTCTGATTAAGTCCCAAATATCAAACCCATAGAGAGGATTTGATTTAAATAACAAAATACTTAGCAATATATATTCTTACTCAAACTTAAGATGCTTTAATAGAAATGAAAGCTCGACTCTTTTTGTGATTTTTTATAATTAAAAATAAATTAAGCAACTAATTATCTTAATTAAAATACATGCATGATGAAGGCAATATAGGTAAAATATATTTTTCCTTATCATGAATCAGAGATAAATATAGAAATTCAATTGTGGAAGTATGTTAAATGTGTTGTGTCAAATAGGAGCAATAATATTATTTACTCTTACTAGAGATGCTATAAAGAACATTGGCTAATCCATAGTTTTAATAGTCTTAAAGACTGCCTAGGCAAGGAAGATGCTAGCTCTCACTCTAGAGTTCTATCTTCTCCCTCCACCTAGGGGCTAACATCTCGTATCAAAACCTAAAACTATAAATCAAATTGGGGGCTTTAGCCTATCACTCTAAAGTCCTCAAATGCTACACATATAAAAATATATTTATTGACTCACTTTAGGTTGAGGTTTAGTTTTCCCTCTTTAGTAGCCTAAGATCTAGCCGTAGGACTTTCCTGATGACTATTCCTAGAAAACTAGAAAGGGAACCCTCACCATTAGAAACTCTAAACTCCGCTTTGATCAACTTGAAGCTCCATCTATTGGTCCTACCCTCTGACACTTAGTAGGTGGGGTCAGTATGGAGGATCACAAGGAGAGTCCCCATAGGACTACTTGACCTTAGGGCTGACCCAGGGTGTTGTTCTGGAGCTAGTTCACTCACTTACACTCTCTATCACCTAGATCCACTTACAACCCTAAACCCAAAATTGTTGGCTTTGATCCATTAATCTTTTGGGAGACAAATGTAGATGGTCCTCTAGACCCACTAGCCTTAGGTTAGGGTTTAGCTAAGACTAGTACATAGAGGACCCAAATGGGGGTTTTATTGGTACATAACTCATACATAGTGGTTGGCACCCCAATTCTACCAAAAAAATCCAACTTGGCATTTTGCCCCTAAATTCATCCAAATTACCAAAACACCCCCAAACCCCAAATTTGGCCAAAATTCCCAAATTCTTTCAAAAATCAGTTCAAACCATTTTAAAATACCAAAATTGCTTAAACCAACCAAGGTGTGCTATGGACCAATGGTTCCCTAAATTACGGGATTTCATCCCATTTTTGGGCCTAAGCAAAAATATCTTTGCCATCATGCCATACCATTAAGAGTTAATCATCATTAAGCAGACTCTGGCCTCCCCGAGCTAAGAAGTGACCATACCCTGGTCAACCACCCAAAACAGCCAGCCCAAAGGTGCCCCCATTGGCCAAAACCTAAAATTAAACCCCCCTGACTTGGCTCACTCTAATTGGATGCTTGAGAATTTCTTCCCTCCACCACAACATGCTTTAGCACCCAACTCCCAGCCCTGAGCTTTACCAGGAAACCAAGGCTTTAACTTCACCTCTTCATAGCCAACGAAAAGAGTTCTTGAAACCTTGGGGAAACTCTGTCATAATCTCACCTGAGCCTCTCCAAACCATCTCAAGTGCAATCCCCTTGCTCTTAGCCACTTCACAGAGCCAATTTCTTCACTAAAATTTGCCTTAAAACCCAGACAAATTCATCCAAACCTCCACAGTGAAACAAACTTCAATTAATTGTGAACACACCAACCCTAAAGAAAGAGGAGTTGATTCCCCATAAAAGCCCCCTCTGAAACAGCCTCTAGGATAGCTCTAGACCAACACATGAAATCGAGTTTGATCAAAAACATACCTAGACAATTTACCAGGACCTAAGACTACATTTGGAGGTTTGTTGGACCCAATCAAAGCTACCACAACCTTCTAATTGAGGCCTCCCTTCTCAGACAAAGGTATTGAACCTCATCCCTAATCCGAGTCTTTTTTGATTCATTATGCGTATTTACTATATTTCATACCGTATATATCATATGGATAGGTTCTTCTTGAGCAGATGAAGGTTTAGGAATTAACCCCAAATGATTTAGTTGAGTCTAAGTGAACATCTTAAGGTTTTAGTGTGAACGACTCTCAAGTTAGGTGACTTGGGGACGTTAACGGGGAGCCGTCTGATCACGCGTGTATCCAACAGACGGAGTAGATCGAGCCGGACAGACTCTTGACGCGTGAACCGCAGGCCATGTGGCTTTTGAGGTGGATGGCAGCGATGAATGGGAGTGCACCGCATGTGAGTTCGGAGCTGCCGTAAGTTGAGTTAGCATCGCGTAGGATAAGTAGAAAAAATATGGATTTTCTGAAGTATTTTAAATTCCTAAACTTCAAAAATCCATATCTTTCTCTAGAAAAATATAAAAAATAAAAGAAAATTTCTGAACAAATTTGAAAAGTATTTGATTAGGTTTGAGTATTAAAGTTGATTTTTTAAGGAACCTTGTATTTTTATACAAAAATAATTATATCAAATTAAATACACTTGGGAAAATTATAAAAGTGGTTTTATGAGTTCCTTGTGATCAGAGGCACCTGGGAAAAATAAAAATTATTTTTTAGAAAATACTTAACTTTTTAGCTTTATTTTGAATTTTAAAATAATTAAAAATAATTTAAAATCCCAAAAATATCAAAATATTTCAAAATGTGCCTAATCTCTGATCATTAGGACTCATTAAAAGATTTTTCTTACTTTTCCTAAATTAAAAATAAATTTTAAAAGCTTAAAAAGTGAATTTCCAATATTTTTTCATAAAAATAATTATAATGAAAAAATTAAAAATTATAAAAATACAAAATTTGATTCTCTAAGTTTTCTAAACTTAGAGAAGTCTAATAAAAATANCTTAAAAAGTGAATTTCCAATATTTTTTCATAAAAATATTTATAATGAATAAATTAAAAATTATAAAAATACAAAATTTGATTCTCTAAGTTTTCTAAACTTAGAGAAGTCTAATAAAAATATAAAAATAATTTTTGTGATTCAAACATTATTTTCTGTTTAATTAAATCATTGAAATTTGTTAATAATAAAATAATAATAATAAAAAATTAATTCAAAAAATCATGAAGTTTTGTCTAAAATCTCTAATAAATTTCTCATAAATAAAAACTTTATTTTGAAAATTCAACTAAATCAATTTCTAAAGAATACTATTTTCTAAGTTTAAATAAATATTTAAATTAAATTAAATTTTGAGGTGTCCATATATTCTCCTCTAACATTATAATTACCTCAGGGATATGACACTCTAAACCCTCAAAGTTATTTGAGTTGTGTTTAATGAGTTATGAGGTGAAATACCCCTAAGGGCAAAGTGGTAATTTTAGACTTTGGTGCCTTAATCAAAATTTAGGATTAACCAAAGGAAAATGGGTAATTTTGATTTTAATAAATATATTCAAATGATTGAAATACAATGGGATTAAAAGCTAGAAACTCACTCACCACCCTTGCACAACATCAACAAAATCATAACTCTCCTAATCTTCATGACTTAGAAGTCAAATAAGATCAAATGGTTCTTAAGTGATGGGCTTAAGCTGGAAAGATGATAGTTTACTTTCCTTAAGCCTAAAGTTGAGGATGATTTTGACTATTTGATAAGAATACATATCACTTAAATCGAAATTTTGATAATCACCATTCCACCGATCATGATTATTAAAGTTTTAGTAGTGACATAGGCTCAATGTCTAAACTCAATTGATTGGATTTAGAAGAAGATATGATTGGTGATTAACATCTTTAAACACTACAAGCCTGACTTTAATTGTGGGCACCATAATCTTTAAATGACTTATACTTGTCTTGGGGGCACCCACACACATAACTCTTAAACCAAACATCAATTGATTAATCAAGTATCTTATCCTAGGAATAATTAAATTGTCAAGTTTCACTGAACAACGAGGTAGTCATGCTTTGACCTTAGATGATTAATGGAAAAATATTATAAGTCCAAAATGAACTCGGAATATTTCAAGAGATCTTCAAAGTGGTCCAGGGTAATGTTTCGAACATTTTGAAATCTACTGGACATTCTGAAGGGCAAATTGGACTTGCCATATTTTTGTTCTAAAATCATCCACTAGGATCTTTTGAGATTCAATAAAGTCATAACTTGGGGTTTGGTAGCTAAACCTTCATCCACTCCTGCAATTTAAATTACTTACAAAATTATGTACATACCTTGTTGGAGGAACGAGAATAATTGACACGTATGCTTTTAAATTAATACATTTACCTTTTTGTACTTCTTCCCTCGAGCTTGCATGTTAAACAACGATATCACCTGGAATGAAAACTAAAACTACTAGGATATCCACAAAACTAAAACCAAAACTAAAAATTAATCAAGATAAAATTCACTACCACAACATTCAAAATATAAGACAACTCAAAATTTAATCACAAACATCACAAAACAACAATTGCAACTAAATTAAGAAGTCTCTATTGGATGATAGCGAATCCCTCGGAGGAGGTATCCTAAACTTACTAACGAGGTTTCCTACGGTCTAAATGAAAGTATGAAACTCATTAAGTTGAGTTTAGTAAATTCATTTGTACTAAGTGAATCTGAAAGAAAATAGTAGTATCAGAACGAGGGAACTGTAGGATCCTAATTGGTGTTACTCTAATCAACTTTAACGTGCCCCACAATACTTAAAGGAACATAATCATAGGAACATTTGATTTGACATCATAACCTGACATATTAGAAAACCTAAACTTGTCGCAACGTGGATGTTCTTAAAGTTATGTCACGTCTGGGTCCAAGAATTCTACCAATTACCAGCCACAAGGATGTTCTTAAAGTTATGAAGGAAAAGATGAAGAGGTTACCTAGTATTGTATCTGGTCTACAACATGGGGAGCATACTTCTCTTTGACACGCTGATGTTTCTGCTAAGACACTCCATCTCAAGACATCACCGTCAAAGAAAAAGGTGTGGGTTCCCAAGGTCGTCGTACCGATACGGTCCAGTAAACCCACAAGGCAAGATCATAAAATGAAGCAAGGGTCCAAAGTATCTAACATTGTCGTAGCAATTGCTAGAGAGATGGATGAGCAAGTAGAGGATGTCCAACAAAGTCCTTCAGATCTCAGGATACTACAAGAATCAGTAATTGAAGGAAAGGTTGAAAAGCTTAAAGTTGAGATTTCTAAGTTGGCTCAAGAACATGTAGTTTCCATTGATGTTGATGATGAAGACTTTGACTTCATGATTACCTCGAGGAAGATTTAATGGATATCCATGTCATCAAGACCAGTGCAGCTGCGTCTGCGCGCGCGCCCAACCTCTCGTCGAAGAGAACGTCGTAGAGGAGCTGCGTAGGGTTGTTTTCCTGAGGGATGAACAAATAAACCAAATGGAGAAAAGAGTGGAAGAGATGGCTGCTGCCATGATCACCATGGCCACAACCCAAGGACAGTCTCAACTCCAATAATTAGCCTCTCCAAAAGTCAATCAGCTAGAGATTATACATATCACAGATGAAAGGAGGGAAGTTGCCTCAACAAATAGAGATGACCAACAAAAGAAGGATTCTCCATCTAGTGTCATATCAAAAAAGGAATTTAAGCAAATGGTCGAGCAAGTTCAGGAGGCCTTAGCCGAATCTAAGGGTGGCGCATTGATTTTGAAGGGTAGACCTTACTCAGAGGAGCTTGATGACGTACCCTACCCTAAGGGTTTTGTGCTGTTAAACTTTAAGATATTTGATGGGACTGGAAATCCCAAACAACATATAACACATTTTTGAGCCAATTGTGGTAATACTGTAAGAAACGAAGCTTTGCTCTTTTGACAGTTTGTCAACAGCCTGTCAGGAATCACTTTTGATTGGTATGCCAAACTACCTAACGGATTAGTCAACACGTTCGCCAAGCTAGAAAAATTGTTCGTGAAGAGATTTGTAGAAGCGCGACATCATGTGTTTATTGGAGATCTCGTAGTAGAGAAGCAAAAGCCCAACGAAACTTTAGTGGACTTCATTTTGAGGTGGAAAAACCTTAGCATGAAATGTGAACCTTAGCTACAGGAACATCATGCGATTGAGATCTTACTCAAGAGCATCCATGGGTCAGTGACTTTCATGCTCAAAGGACTCACCATTAAATCCTTCGAGAAGCTACTCAACAAAACCAGCAATCTTCAATAAGAAATCAAACATATGGATTCTCATGAGAAAGTGGAGAAATTCAGGACAACCAGGGCATTTGAAAAGAAGTCTGGAACAGTGGCAACGGTCGATAAAAAAAAGCAACTAGTGAATATATTTGCAGAAAATTCTTGTTAGTCGTCATTTCAGGATGATCAACAGCAGACACAACAGTATGGCCAGTCTGGCCAGCAACCGCCTCAAGGAGGATCATACTGAATTGAGAATAAGAAAATGTCCATTGTGGAACATAGGAAAGTGGTGTATTCCTTAAAAGATGAAGTCGTACCCAAAATGTTCAGAAGTCTGATGAAGAAGCCTGAGTTAAGATTACCAGATATAAAGAAACCCAAAGAGGTTGACAAAAAGGGTCAACCAAATTATTGCCCGTATCACAGATTGCTCGGAAACACTATAGAGGATTGTTTCATCTTTAAGGATTGGCTCAATAAAAATCTTAAGGAAGGGAATATAATGATCCCGAAAGAATATTTAAAAGAACCTCAAAAAAGGTTCTATGAATATGATTTCGGCTGAGCCAGTCTCTCCTATTGACCTGCGTACTAGAAAAAATGGATGGAGTATGACTTGGAACAAGCTCAAGAGGGTCCTGAATCAAATCCAGAATGCATTAGCACAAGCCTCCGTTCAGAGTCTTCAGCCTGCCAAGCCCGAGATGAAGATTTCTTTAGAAGATTTGTCACCGTCAAAGAAGAAGAAGAGAAATACCACAACAAAGACTGATATCATGGGGGTAGGATAGGGGCTACCTCTGGTAGATTAGTTGTCTCAGATTCGGGGAAGAAAATCCTTGAACCCTTAACCTTGTATGATTATCTTTTTGCCCCTTCGGGGTCTTATGAATATAATTATTATGATTTTGGCTACGTATTAACTATTTCCAGTGATAACGTAATTGATTATGACCAATCTAACTTCATTCTCAATTCCCAAACCGATCCTCAAATCGTACTTAAGTCCGATGAACCTGTTAGCAAGACTGAAGAAGACATCGACAATACCGGTTACGATAGCGCCGAGAGTGAGGAACTAATCCTTGAGTGCCAAGGTGCACCACTTACCTTGAGTGCCAAGGTGCACCACTTACCATCAACAATACCGGTTACGATAGCGCCGAGAGTGCCAAGGTGCACCACTGATAAGGAAGAAACATCGAAAGATTCGAAAATAATATCTCAAGAAGAAGAAATTACAGAGGTGAACTTAAGGAGCAGGAGAGTATTACCCCAGAGGTCAGCTCCGACGGATAAAGGGAAGCAAATAGTAACTCGACAAGAGCTACCTCCACCTCTGCCAGTGGAAGAATCACATAACCAAGAGGAAATTGGAGCATCATACAAAGTGGATTACATTGTGCCAACTCACCTGAGGAAGTTTCCGGCCAAATTAAGCATCTACAACACTCTAATTCTGTCAAAGGAGATGAAAGAGTCTCCGGTTACAGCTTTGCTTGATCCAGAGATTTGCTTAGCCCAGTTGGCCAGGACATCCTCGAATGTAGTTTACTTGTTAAAAGAACAGCCTAGGATAACCTTTACAAATGAAGACTTGCTGCTCGGTACCGCCAACCATAATCGTCCACTCTTTATCTCTGTTAACATCGACAAATTTGTGTTGTCCAGAGTTTTGGTAGATCCTGGACATCCCTCGACTTGAAGGGCTTACGGATATTAACTTATTTGGACATTGAATCTCAGGAGCTTATGGCTGATAAAATGATGTTAAGAGGATTCAACCAAAAGGGAGAGAGAGCCCTGGGACCAATTACATTGTTAATGAAAGTTGGAGAACTAGTAACAATTGCTAAATTAAATATTATCGATGTCGAGACCTCTTTCAATGCTCTACTGGGTCAACCATAGATTCACGAACACAACATAGTTCCATCATCTCTACACCAATTCATTAAGTACTACATAGAAGGACAAGAACATTGCATCAAGGAAGATTTACAACCATTTTTAGTCCATGAAGTTGACATTCATGAAGATGCTGCCTGCTATGCATCTCCAAAGAAAACTGTCTTCTCTCGTGAAATTATGGCAAATAAAATTAAAGATTTAGAAGAATCACATAGGGGAGGCCATTCAGCTCCACTTCAGCAAGCTTCCACCACCCTTTTGCAACAAGTTGGTGGGCGTATTTTCAGTTCGTGCACCCGAGGTCGAGGCCGGGGACGTGGATGAGCAAGAACCAATTTAATTGTGAAATGGACTAGGCCGACCATCAACATTGACGATGAAGAAAGTTTTGAAGATGAAATAATGATAACGATAAAACAAAAGAAACCACAGTATGAGATATCCTTGGAAGATGTGGAGAAAAGCGAATATGAGACAATATATGATCAGATAAACCACTATGTGAACACCATGACCCTTACTCTGATTCTCCCTCAAAAGGTTGAGAGTTTAAAGGTCAAGGAAGTCCGTAGCACTGGTTCAAAGTCGATCAAGTTTTATCGTGCTTCTACTTCTACTAGTCTTAAAAATCATGTAAATTTGGATGAGGATCCGAATAAATTAATGGGATTACCTTTTGGTTACTTTTTGCCTTGTGTACAAAAGTTAATTCAATAGAGGCATTTGTCAAAAAAAATGTCAAAAGANTTATGTGAACTCCATGACCCTTACTCTGATTATCCCTCAAAAGGTTGAGAGTTTAAAGGTCAAGGAAGTCCGTAGCACTGGTTCAAAATCGATCAAGTTTTATCGTGCTTCTACTTCTACTAATCTTAAAAATCATGTAAATTTGGATGAGGATCCGAATAAATTAATGGGATTATTTTTTGGTTACTTTTTGCCTTGTGTACAAAAGTTAATTCAATAGAGGCATTTGTCAAAAAAAATGTCAAAAGATAAGTTACAACTTTTTGAAAAATTATGGAATGTTAAAAGTCGAACTCCCAACTCGGAAGAGGGCCTCGAATTTGGTACGGTCGGACCAGTCAATGATTCAAAATTTTGCATGATTGTTACTAGTGAATCAGAAGAGGATTGCCTTGATGTGGAGGATAACTCTACTGATCAGCTGATAGAAAATGCCCCACCAGATTTTGAGAAAGAAATCAAATCAATCATTGATGAACTGAAAGAAAATAACCTCGAAGAGCAGACCCGACCTACATTATAAGTTCTCTACTCAACGATGAAGAATCCTTAGAGTAGATCAGACTGTTAATAGAATTCAAAGATTGCTTCACATGGAGTTATGATGAAATGACAGGACTGTCAGCAGAAGTTGCAATTCATAAACTTGGGGTGGTCAAAGATAAGACCCCAGTAAAAGAAGCACCAAAAAGAATGTGCCTCGAAATAAAGCAACAAGTCATTGCCAAGGTGAAGAAGTTTATAAATGCTAAATTTATGTGGGAAGAGCAATACCCCACATGGTTAGCTAACATTTTGTCAGTTAAGAAGAAAATTGGACAAATTTGTGTGTGTATTGATTTCAGGGATTTGAATAAAGCAAGTCCAAAGGATGAATTTCCATTACCAATACCAAAAATGATGGTGGATATTGCTTCAACACATGAGATTTTCTCCTTTATGCATGGATCATCTTGGTACAACCAAATCAAGATGGCTCTAAAAGATGCAACACTTACAGCCTTCAGAACACCTATTGGGATTTTCTACTACACAGTGATGTCGTTTGGGTTGAAGAACTTGGAGTGACATAACAACGAGCTATGAAAAAGATTTTTGATGATCTCATTTATAATAAAGTGGAATGTTATTTGGATGATTTAGTCATCAAAAGTAAACTAAAAATAGACCATTTGTAAGATTTGAGGATCGTGTTCGAATGATTATGACAATATGATCTTAAGATGAATCCCTTGAAGTGCTTTTTTGGTGTTACCTTCGAGAAATTTTTAGGATTCATTGTCCGTTATCGGGGAATCGAGATCAACCCAGATAAGATTAAAGTTATCTTTAAAATGTCTCATCCCAAAACCTTGAAACAACTACGTTCCTTCTAAGGAAAGTTGACATAGCTGAGACGCTTTATTTCTAATCTCTCAGGCAGGTGTCAGCCCTTCTCAGCATTAGTTAAGAAGGATGCAAAATTCATTTGGGAAGAGAAATGCAAGTGGGCTTTTGAGGACGTTAAACAATATTTAATGACATCTTCTATTTTGGCAGCCCCTATCCCGGAAAAACCTTTAATACTTTATACCGCGACCTTAGATGACTCTCTTGGAGCCCTCTTAGCTCAAGTAAATGATGAGGATAAAGAAAATGCACTCTACTACTTGAATCGTCGTTGAATACCGACGGAGCTAAGGTATCCACCGATTGAGAAACATTGTCTAGCTTTGATTTTCTTCGCCCAGAAGCTTAGACATTACCTGATTTCTCATAAGATTACCCTAATTTCAAAAGTTAATCTGTTGCAATTTTTGCTGACCCAACCAACACTCTTTATACGTCTAGCAAGATGGTTGATGATTTCGTTGTAATTTGATATAACTTTTGTTCCCCTCCATGCTATCAAGGGATAGATTTTAGCAGATTTTCTTGCTGCACACCCACTTCTAGCTGGGTCCCCTCTTAATAATGAGTTACCAGATAAGCAAGTATTACAGATGGACTTCTCCAGTGCGCAATGCTGGGAGATGTACTTTGATGGAGCTTCATTAACCAAAAAAGACAAAGGATCAGGAACAATTATACCAGGAAAGGTAGGAATTGGTTTCATCTTCATCACGCCAAATAAGGGTAAGTTGAGGTTCTCATACCATCCAACAAAGTCATGTTCCAACAACAAAGTCAAATATGAAGCACTAATTACCGGGTTAGAGTTGGTGATCTCGATGGATACAGCAGATATGGCCATCTATGGCGATTCTCAGCTCGTCATCCAACAATTCATCATGCAATACAAGATTTTGAAACCAAGGTTAGTAGAATATCATTAGTACGTAATGAGTCTGTTGGAGCAGATTCCCAGTGTAACTTTCTATCGAATTCCTCTGGGAGATAATGCCCATGCTGACGCTCTAGCAAAACTTGAAAAAGAATTAGTATGTCCCCCAGAGGATTCCATTGATATCACAGTACAAGGAAGATAAATTTTATCTTGAATTGACTTTGAAAATCTACACAAGCTTGGAAAAGAAGAAGAAATGATGATTACAGTTGCTGATATCAACAAATATTGGCGTAAGCCTTTAATAGAATTTTTGCAAACTAGAAAGCTGCCAGAGGATAAGTCCAAGGAATATCACATCACAAGAAGGGCTATGTCATATGCCCTAGTGAGCAATGTCCTCGATAGAAGATCATTCGATCAGATGTGGCTACGATGTTTGAGCAGAGCTGAAGCACAGAATATTGTCAAAGAAGTACATACCAGATTGTGTGGGCCTCACCAGTCAGGGCTAAAGATGAAAATGAAGATCAAGAGACTCGAATATTATTGGCCGACAATGATGTTCGACTGCATGGAAACAGTCAGAAGATGTCACCAGTGCCAAGTGCTTGGGGTGGTCTTACACCAACCTCCAAATGTGCTACACCCAACCATTGCTTTATGGCCATTAGAGTGTTGGGGCACGGACATAATAGGTCTGATAGACCCTCCATCCTCTAAAGGACATAGATTTATGCTTTCCGCTACAAATTACTTTTTCAAATGGGCAGAGGTAGTGCTGTTATGAGAGGTTACAGCACAACACATCCTTCAATTTTTCAAAAGCTATGTCATCTACCATTTCAAAATTTCATATAGAAAAAATTTTGACAATGGGACAGCCTTCAAGAGCATAAAAATCAATAATTTTGTCAAGAAGCACCAGATAGACTGGAGACACTCTACAATATACTATTCCAAGGCAAATGGCCTGTCTGAGGCTTTCAACATGACATTGGAACAGATTTTGAAGAAGACACTAGACGAAAACAAAAGATATTGGCATAACAAACTGTTAGAAGCCTTGCGGGCTTACTGGACAACGTTCAAGACCTACGCACTCTTGTACGGTCCGAGGTTGTACTATTGCTAGAGTTTCAGATGCCATCTCTCAGAGTCATTGTTGCCAATTAAATTACAATAGAAGAAAGTGCAAAACTCAGACTTGAAGAATTGGAAAGTCTTGAAGGAAAATGACTAGAAGCACAACAACATTTGGAACTTTACCAAGCAAAGATGGTACAAGCTCATGATAAATTGATCCGCCCAAGGATATTCAAAGTTGGTGATCTTGTATTTATTCTCAAAAGACTTATTCTTGCACGCCGCAAAGTGGGTAGAAAATTCGAGCCAACTTGGGAGGGACTATTTGTCGCAGAAAAGGTCTACGCAAGAGGAGCCTACCAGCTAGTGGATTTTCAAGTCGAAAGACCCATGTTGTCAATCAACGGACGATACTTGAAGATATACTATGCAACTTGACATTGCTTGAATTGAAATTTTGATTGTTCTTGGGTTATTTATTTAGCCTAACGTCTGTCACCAGGTCTAAAAAATTTGTAATAAAATTAACCTCAATAAAATGAAAGCTTTTGAAGTTACATTCTTCGATTTTCTTTTTCNTAGAAACATTGTCTAGCTTTGATTTTCGACGCCCAGAAGCTTAGACATTACATGATTTCTCATATGATTACTCTAATTTCAAAAGTTAATCTGTTGCAATTTTTGCTGACCCAACCAACACTCTTTAGACATCTAGCAAGATGGTTGATGATTTTGTTTCAATTTGATATAGTGCTATCAAGGGATAGATTTTAGCAGATTTTCTTGGTGCACACCCACTTCTAGTTGGGTCCCCTCTTAATAATGAGTTACCAGATAAGCAAGTATTACAGATGGACTTCTCCAGTGAGCAATGCTGGGAGATGTACTTTGATGGAGCTTCATCAACCAGAAAAGATAAAGGAAATGTAGGAATTGGTTTGATCTTCATCACGCCAAATAAGGGTAAGCTGAGGTTCTCATACCACCCAACAAAGTCATGTTCCGAAAACAAAGTCAAATATGAAGCGCTAATTACCGGGTTGGAGTTGGTGATCTCGATGGATATAACAGATATGGCCATCTATGGCGATTCTCAGCTTGTCATCCAACAATTCGTCATGCAATACAAGATTTTGAAACCAAGGTTAGCAGAATATCATTAGTACGTAATGAGTCTGTTGGAGCAGATTCCCAGTGTAACTTTCTATTGTATTCCTTGGGGAGATAATGCCCATGCTGACGCTCTAGCAAAACTTGCAAAAGAATTAGTATGTCCCCCAGAGGATTCCTTTGATATCACAGTACAAGGAAGACAGATTTTATCTCGAATCGACCTTAAAAATTTACACAAGCTTGGAAAAGAAGAAGAAATGATGATTGCAGTTGCTGATATCAATGAAGATTAGCGTAAGCCTTTAATAGAATTTTTGCAAACTAGAAATCTGCCATAGGATAAGTTTGAGGAATATCACATCATAAGAAGGGCTATGTCATATGCCCTAGTGAGCAATGTCCTCGACAGAAGATCATTCGATCAGATGTGGCTACGATGTTTGAGCAGAGCTGAAGCACAGAATATTGTCAAAGAAGTACATACTGGATTGTGTGGGCCTCACCAGTCAGGGCCAAAGATGAAAATGAAGATCAAGAGACTCGGATATTATTGGTCGGCAATGATGTTCGACTGCATGGAAACAGTCAGAAGATGTCACCAATGCCAAGTTCTTGGGGTGGTCTTACACCAACCTCCAAATGTTCTACACCCAACCATTGCTTCATGGCCATTAGAGTGTTGGGGCACGGACATAATAGGTCTGATAGACCCTCCATCCTCTAAAGGACACAGATTTATCTTTTTTGCTACAAAATACTTTTTCAAATGGCAGAGGTAGTGCTGTTATGAGAGGTTACAACACACACCTCCTTCAATTTTTCAAAAGCTAAGTCATCTACCATTTCAAAATTTCATATAGAAAAAATTTTGACAATGGGACAGCCTTCAAGAGCATAAAAATCAATAATTTTGTCAAGCAGCACCGGATAGATTGGAGATACTCTACAATATACTATTTGAAGGAAAATGGCCTGTCTGAGGCTTTCAACAAGACATTGGTACAGATTTTGAAGAAGACACTAGACGAAAACAAAAGATATTGGCATAACAAACTATTAGAAGCCTTGCGGGCCTACTGGACAACGTTCAAGACTCCCACTCAGTGTACACCCTACGCACTCTTGTACGGTCTGAGGTTGTACTATTGCTAGAGGTTCAGATGTCATCTCTCAGAGTCACTGTCACCAATCAAATTACAATAGAAGAAAGTGCAAAACTCAGACTTGAAGAATTGGAAAGTCTTGAAGGAAAATGACTAGAAGCACGACAACATTTGGAAATTTACCAAGCAAAGATGGTACAAGCTCATGATAAATTGATCCACCCAAGGATATTCAAAGTTGGTGATCTTGTATTTATTCTCAAAAGACTTATTCTTGCACGCCGCAAAGTGGGCAGAAAATTTGAGCCAACTTGGGAGGGATTATTTGTCGCAGAAAAGGTCTACGTAAGAGAAGCCTACCAGCTAGTGGATTTTCAAGTCAAAAGACCCATGTTGTCAATCAACGGACGATACTTCAAGACATACTATACAACTTGACATTGCTTGAATTGAAATTTTAATTGTTCTTGGGTTATTTATTTAGTCAAACGTCTGTCACCAGGTCCAAAAAATTTGTAATAAAATTAACCTCAATAAAATGAAAGCTTTTGAAGTTACATTCTTCGATTTTCTTTTTCCTAATTTTAAGTTTGATATTTTACTAAATTAAACAATATATATATATATATATATATATATATATATATATATATATATATATATATATATATATATNACACTGATGGAAGCTTCTCTGAGCTGGGGGTTGGAGTTGGTGAAATTATTGTTGTTTACTAAGCAATTATTATTGCAACTAAGATTGGTTGGAATAACATTTGGATTGAGGTGGACTCAACTGTGGCGATCCAACTGTTAAGCACTGAGGATATGCATCCCTGGAATCACTCTTACTGGATCCACAACATCAAAAGGCTTTCTTCACACCTCCAAATGAATTTCAATTTTATTTTCAGGGAGGACAACCAACCTGTCAATTGGCTTGCAAGATATGGTCTTAGCTGCAACATCACAACTGTGGCTACTGTCCCTCTTGCCCAACTTCTCTTCTTACTTCATGAGGATAGAATTAACCTTCCCCACCTAAGAATTGCTAGTCAGAACAACATTTAGATTGTTAATATTGATTGGTGGTTTAGCTTGAGTTTGTTGCTACCCTCCTGAACTTAGAACTATCTACTCCTGCATCAATTCCTTTTCTTTACTTAAGCCTGACTTAGGGCTTGGTATACATGTACTTAAGGGTTCNTTCAGAAATCACCTAGGACACTGCCTCTTATATTTTCATACTCTGGTCTTGGCTGCTGATGCAAGTGAAACTGAAATTATTGTTGTCTACTAGGCAGTTATTATTGCAACTAAGATTGGTTGGAATAACATCTGGATTGAGGTGGACTCAACTGTGGCCATCAAACTGTTAAGCACTGAGGATATGCAACATCACAACTGTGGCTACTGTCCCTCTTGCCCAACTTCTCTTCTTACTTCATGAGGATAGAATGAACCTTCCCCACCTAAGAATTGCTAGTCAGAACAACATTTAGATTGTTAATACTGATTGTTGGTTTATCTTAAGTTTGTTGCTACCCTCCTGAACTTAGAACTTGCTACTCCTGCATCAATTCCTTTTCTTTACTTAAGCCTGACTTAGGGCTTGGTATACATGTACTTAAGGGTTCACTGGTCTTTTTTATTTTCTTTCAAGGTGGATATGGTATTTTGTGTTTTGAGTGGAGTTGTAATTAGTTAAAGTACCCAATAGGTGTTTTTTGGTAGTTAGTTGGGGCTCCACTTACCCCCCTTTTTTTCATATATATATATATATATNTCTAATAAACACTTTTTTTTATTCTTGTTCCTGCTAAATTTCAACGCACTGATGTCAGAAGCTGATTTTTTATTTTTAAAGATGGTTGGAATCTTGCACTTAACAAGGAAAAGACACTGCAGTGTGGCATCATAGACTTCGACATGGACTTCGGTCAAGTCGATGTAGACTATGAGGGTCCCCTGATGGACATGGTATGCCGTCAAGAAATAGAAGGGCTACCATCACTGTTAAAGATCAGCACCAAGGAGGATTCCTCACTGAAGGGTATGAAAGTGATAGTGCAGCAATATCTGATGGAGGGGACTAGTCGCCTGCCATCTATATAACTGCACCGACCGGAGGTCTAGTCACTGTTGATGATAAGAGACTGCCAGATGCACCGTTATGAAGGACTCAACATAAAAATGTCAATTGTTACAAACATAGAGCTTTCCTGCGTGAAAAAAGAAGACGTCAGAAGGAGGCAGAAAACTTGCTTACCCTGATTCCTGAGGGGAAAATCTATGATCCATGCTTGAGATAGACTTTCTCTAGCTTCCCTGCCACAGCGGACGAGTCCAAGTTCACTACAGAACCAATGATACTGGAGGTTTTTGATTATCTTTGTGCAGGTTGCTCAACGTGTAATGCCAAGATTCCCACACGGATACCAACTACAAAGGCATTTGTGGAATGCCCGGACTGCAACGTCCTCCACCTATAATGTTACAGTACTTTGGAGGAGTACACGTCCATCGAGGATGGATTTCAAATCACTGATCACTTAATGGAGGAATCATATATTCTGCTGGATACAGAGATAGCACCAGCATGGATTCCTGCTGATATTGAAATGAGGGAGCGTCCTCAATAGCCGCCAAAGATCACCATGGAAAAATTTGACAAGATGAGTAACGTAAAGAAAAGGGAATTTGAATTTTATGAAGAAGTTCAAGAAAGATTTGTCAATATACTAGAAGGCTTGGAGTTGTACACCAAAGTCTTCTCTCAAAGTGACGAAAGAAGCATTCTTGAATGCATCTTCAACCTAAGGGACAAGGGTCGAGCGGGTCTTCTAATGGGAAGGACCTATTCTGAACCACAAAAATTGATGTGTGGAAAAGGCAGAATCAACTTTACCAAGGTAAGAAAAGGAAATCCCCCAGGGAATTTAAGACATGATGAGGTGGATCCGTTACCTCCTATGATAAAGTGGATGATCAAGAGGATGGTTTGATGGAGCATACTTCCAACCGATTGCATTCCTGACAGCTGCATCATCTATATATATGATGAAGGCGATTGCATTCCCCCACATATAGACCATCATGATTTTATGAAACATTTTTGCACGGTCTCCTTCAAGAGTAAGAGCAATATTCTATTTGGGAAAGAAATAGATGTCATTGGCCCCTGCGAGTTCAGAGGATCCATGGAGATTCCATTACCAGTGGGTTCAGTACTGATTCTTAAGGGGAGTAGAGCAGATCTTGCCAAACATTGCATTCTAGGGGTACGACACCGCAGGGTGTCTGTAACTTTCAGAAGGATCGATAGCAACAAAATTTTGTATGGATTCCATCCTGATCTGGAGTTAGAAGAACTACAACCTCATGAGTTATGAGAGGGTTGTACCTTTAAGTACATGCATAGGTAACTCTTGTCTTGAAGTGTGGCTTAGTAGGTCAGCTCGATCAGGAGCTCACCCCACCAAGGATGGACAGACAGGGGATAACTTTTTGTATTACATTTTGACACAGCAGAGATGATGATATGTGTATCAGATATGCTCAGCTTGTGATATGTACCCAACATGAGATATTTTTAGATGTACTTTTGATGCATTCAACATATTGTACCTTTTGATGCTTTGGCCTATAATAAATCTCTAATTCCTGTTTGAAGCAGATTAATAAAATTTCATTTAGAATTCAGTCTGTTTCTTGAATTGCCCTTTTGTACGATGGATAAAGAGCCCCAGAACCATACGTTGGTTCTGAGCTACAATAAACAAAGAGCAAAACAATACAAACTTGATAATAATAAAATTCAAACAAAATACTCTCTTTTGAAAATCAACCAACAAAAATTGAATTTTAAAAATATATTTTGATAATTAAATGTGATAAAAACAACAAGAAAAGAAAATAAATTTGTTGAGTAGTTTCTCTCGATTTCGATGTCTCTTACTCTTTGATCGCACGACACGACTGTCCTTGTCTGCACTAATTCTCTTCACATCCCCGTGATAATTCAACATTCTGCACAAAATATTACAAAATTTCACAAATTTNCTTTTTTTTATTCTTGTTCCTGCTAAATTTTAACGCACTGATGTCAGAAGCTGATTTTTTATTTTTAAAGATGGCTGGAATCTTGCACTTAACAAGGAAAAGGGCACTACAGTGTGGCATCATAGACTTCGACATGAACTTCGGTCATGTCGATGTAGACTATGAGGGTCCCCTGATGGACATGGTGTGCCGTCAAGAAATAGAAGGGCTACCATCACTGTTAAAGATCAGCACCAAGGAGGATTCCTCACTGAAGGGTAAGAAAGTGATAGTGCAACAATATCTGATGAAGGGGACTAGTCGCCTGCCATCTATATAACTGCACCGACCGGAGGTCTAGCCACTGCTGATGATAAGAGACTGCCAGATGCACCGTTATGAAGGACTCAATGTAAAAATTTTAATCGCTAAAACATAGAGCTTTCCTGCGTGAAAAAAGAAGACGTCAGAAGGAGGCAGAAAACTTGCTTACCCTGATTCCTGAGGGGAAAATCTATGATCCATGCTTGAGATAGACTTTCTCTAGCTTCCCTGCCACAGCGGATGAGTCCAAGTTCACTACAGAACCAATGATACTGGAGGTTTTAGATGATCTTTGTGCAGGTTGCTCATGTGTAACGCCAAGATTCCCACACGGATACCAACTACAAAGGCATTTGTGGAATGCCCGGACAGCAACGTCCTCCACCTATAGTGTTACAGTACTTTGGAGGAGTACACGTCCATTGAGGATGGATTTCAAATCACTGATCACTTAGTGAGGGAATCATATATTCTGTTGGATACAGAGGTAGCACCAGCATGGATTCCTGCTGATATTGAGATGAGGGAGCGTTCTCAATAGCCGCCAAAGATCACCATGGCAAAATTCGACAAGATTAGTAACATAAATAAAAGGGAATTTGAATTTTATGAAGAAGTTCAAGGAAGATTTGTCAATATACTAGAAGGCTTGGAGCTGTACACCAGAGTCTTCTCTCAAAGTTACAAAAGAAGCATTCTTGAATGCATCTTCAACCTAAGGGACAAGGGTTGAGCGGGTCTTCTAATGGGAAGGACCTATTATGAACCACAAAAATTGATGTGTGGAAAAGGCAGAATCACCATACAATGTGGTTGTTATTATAACTTTACCAAGGCAAGAAAAGGAAATCCCCCACGGAATTTAAGACATGATGAGGTGGATCCGTTACCTCCTATTGTAAAGTGGATGATCAAGAGGATGGTTTGATGGAGCATACTTCCAACCGATTGCATTCCTAACAGCTGCATCATCTATATATATGATGAAGGCGATTGCATTCCCCCACATATAGACCATCATGATTTTATGAAACATTTTTGCACGGTCTCCTTCAAGAGTAAGAGCAATATTCTATTTGGGAAAGAAATAGATGTCATTGGCCCCTGCGAGTTCAGAGGATCCATGGAGATTCCATTACCAGTGGGTTCACTACTGATTCTTAAGGGGAGTGGAGCAGATCTTGCCAAACATTGCATTCCAAAGGTACAACACCGCAGGGTGTCTGTAACCTCCAGAAGGATGGATAGCAACAAAATTTTGTATGGATTCCATCCTGATCTAGAGTTAGAAGAACTACAACCTCATGAGTTATGAGAGGGTTGTACCTCTAAGTACATGCAAAGGGAACTCTTGTCTTGAAGCGTGGCTTAGTAGGTCAGCTCGATCAGGAGCTCACCCCACCAAGGATGGACAATCAGGGGATAACTTTTTGTATTACATTTTGACACAGCAGAGATGATGATATGTGTATCAGATATGCTCAGCTTGTGATATGTACCCAACATGAGATTTTTTTAGATGTATTTTTTATGCATTCAACATATTGTACCTTTTGATGCTTTGGCCTATAATCAATCTCCAACTCCTGTTTGAAGCAGATTAATAAAATTTCTTTTAGAATTCAGTCTGTTTCTTGAATTTCCCTTTTGTACGATGGATAAAGAGCCCCAGAACCATACATTGGTTCTGAGCTACAATAAACAAAGAGCAAAACAATATAAACTTGATAATAATAAAATTAAAAAAAAATACTCTCTTTTGAAAATCAACCAACAAAAATTGAATTTTAAAAATATATTTTGATAATTAAATGTGATAAAAACAACAAGAAAAGAAAATAAATTTGTTGAGTAGTTTCTCTCGATTTTGATGTTTCTTACTCTTTGATTGCACAATATGACTGTCCTTGTTTGCACTAATTCTCTTCACATCCCCGTGATAATTCAACATTCTGCACAAAATATTACAAAATTTCACAAATTTTTTTCTCACCAATACCTATCTTTACATGACACATATCTATGAGTTCAACACCACAATTTTTCTACAATATTTTCATATTGCTCTCGGGGATAGAATTGAGACGCTAACTCTTTTCCCGCTACCCATTGGGTTGGATATGAGTCTCAGTGCTTTCCTCCCAATGTAATAGGTATTTCCCTTGTCACCATTTGGGTTGGATATGAGTCCTAGTGCTTTCCTCCCTAATGTGACATATATCTTTGAGATAAGTTTAAGATAACTTTAAATAGAGTAAGACATCCTATTCTCATCCTTTGAGAGTGGTTTAAGACCACCTTAAATGGAGTAAGACATCTCATTCTCTACCCATATCTTTGAGATAGGTTTAATACCATTTTAAATGGAGTAAGGCATCCTATTCTCATCCTTAAGATTGGTATAAGACCCTCTTGAATAGAACACGACATCCTATTCTCAATCCTCGAGATTGGTATAAGACCCCATTAAGTGGAACACGACATCCTATTCTCAATCCTTGAACTTAGTATAAGGCCCTCTTGAATAGAGCACAACATCCTATTCTCAATCCTTGCGATTGGTATACGACCCCCTCAAGTGGAACACGACATTCTATTATCAATCCTTGAGATTGGTATAAGACCCCCTTAAGTGGAGCACAACATCCTATTCTCAATCCTTGAGATTGGTATAAGACCCCTTATAAGCCTAAAATATAAAGTGTTTTTTAGACACATTTTTATGACCAATTTTTGAGATATTATGCTTTAATTGAAGGTATTTTTGTGTTTTTCTTTCACGTACAAGTAAAAAGGTGAAAAATGCTTAAAGGAGTGAAAAAAGGATCAAATTTAGAGCAAATAAGTGAAAAATGTGCAAAAGTGTTTTGGCGCCTAAGCGCTAGTTAAACAGAGAAGGTCGCACCTAAGCGCTAGAGGCTCGTGCTTAAGTGCTAGTGGCGGTTATTGGATGAGTAAATTCAATTTTTGTGAATTTTGAAGAGGTTTTTTAGGCACCTATTGGCTTAATAGGTGGTTACAACCACCATGGATAAAAATTATTGCGAAAGATGCATCTCTTGGGGAAATACATCAAAATCAAGTCACATTTTGAAGAAATACCAAGGCGGCTTTTAAGGAATTATAAAAGAAGGAAGATTGAGACTTTCAAATGGGTCCTGAATGTATTGAAAAAGTTTTGAAAGTTCTAAAATTAGGGAGTTAGTTGGAGAGATTTTCAGACACCACATATTTATCCTTTTTATTTTAGTTTAATATTGAGAGTGTTATAAAAGAGAAGAGATTCAAAGGAACTTCAAGTGTTTGGTGGAGGAATTGAGATAAGTTTTTAAGTTTTGTTTTAGACTACTTTTGGTTTTAATTGATACTTGTTGTTGGTTTGACAATGATTTCTACTTTTAAACTAAAGTGTGTTTCTTTTTTCTCTATGGATTCTAACTAGTTTTCCTTATCTTTCTTCTTAAAATGATAAGTAATTAAGTGTTGGATGGAAGTTATGGAGAGTATTAATCTTTAATGTTGGAAGAAGTTGTGATAATTTAAATCTATGTACTTCATTTACTTCTTGTTTTGGCCAATCCAAATGTTAAAATTTATTTTTAGAACATGTAAGAACCGGGCTGGTATTGTCTCAATCAACAATTGGAAAGAATCACATGAGGTTGTATGAATGAGAATGTAGTTCATATGATTGAGTGCAAATAAATAGAGAAATATTAATTGAAGGGTGTAGATTTAGAGGGCTTTAAAGTGATAGATTAAAGCCCCCAACTTGGATTATTATTTTAGGTTTTGATACGAGTTGTTAGCCCCCAGGTGGAAGGAATCAAGGGAACTCTAGAGTGAGATCTAGTATCTTCCCTGCCTAGTCGGTCTTAAGAACAATTCAAACATTAAATTAGCCAATATTTTTTATAGCATCTTTAGTAAGGGTAAAGAAGACTATTGCTCCTATTTGACACAACACAATATGCATACTTCCACAATAGAATTCCTATACTTATTACAGATTCATGATAAGAAGAAATATATTTTCATATTTAGTGTTTTTCTTCTACAAAAACTTAAGTTATCTTTTTAAGTTTGTTATGTTTTTGTCAAATTATTAAAATTACCAAAAATATTTAAACTTTTGTTACTGCAAAAATATCTTTAGTTTAAATAATTGTCTTTTTTAAAAATAGAAAGTTTTCAAAAAGTACATATTGCATATCTTCCCTGTGGGTTCGATATTCAGGTCATAATCAATAAGTCTTATATTACTTAATAACTATACGTATAATTGCATAGTATCCCAATATATATACATTAAAAGTTAAATTCTTATTTTTTTTTCAGGATCATTTTTTTAGTTTTGTTGTGAAATAAGGAAATATAAGGGAAAAATATAATCAGAATTATTGTTATACTGTTGCATATAAGCAGTTTTGGGATCATGTTTTTGGCGCCGTTGTCTGGGAAGTGAAGTAAAAATTGTAAAGAATCTATTGATTTAAAAGAAATTTTCTATTTTTAAAAAGTCTTATTTAAACTTAAAGTTATTATATTTTATTTTGTGTGTGTTTAGTTTTATTTTATTTTATGCTAGTGTATGTGTAGTTCAGGTTCTGAAGGACTAGTGCCCTACGATTCTGAATTAGAGAGAACTATTAGAAAAATCAGAAAAACCAAAAAAAATAAAAATCTTGAAAAATCCAAAAAAATTACATAAATGGCAAACCAAAATGATCCAAATGCTGAAATTCATCAAGAGTTTAGACTTTTAAAAGATTATGCCAACCCTGCTTTAGATGAACTACATTGTAAGATTCAAAAACCTACTGTAGTGGTCAATTCATTTGAGCTTAAACCTTCTATTATCCAAATTGTATCAAATAATCAGTTTGGGGATCACCAACTGAAGATCCAAATTTACATCTTGCCAATTTTTTAGAATTGTGCGCTACAGGGGGTCACCAACTGAAGATCCAAATTTACATCTTGCCAATTTTCTAGAATTGTGTGCTACATTTAATACGATGGTGTATCTCAGATGATGCCATAAGACTTAAGTTATTTCCTTTCTCACTGAGGGATAAAGCTAAGATGTGCTTGAATTCATTAGCACTTGGATCTATCAGAACTTGGGGTGATATAGAATAAAAATTCCTTGCTAAATATTTTTCACCATAAAAAAAGCTTAGAAATGATATTACATCTTTTAATCAATTTGAAGGGGATTCTATTTATGAAGATGTGAAAGATTTAGAGAACTCTTGAGAAAGTGTCCACACCATGCTATGCCAGATTGGTTAATAATTCAAATTTCTTATAATGGATTAGTTAGATCTCTTAGATCAATTATCAATGATGCTGTTGGTGGCTCATTTATGTCAAAACAATTTCATAATGCCTATGCTTTAATTAAAAAAATGGCTACCAATAATTTTCAATGGCCTTCTGAGAGGGTGAATCCTAAGAAAGTAGTCAATATTCATGAATCTGATACATTTACTATGTTAACAAATC
>JXCR01148370.1:289435-302110 GCA_002079205.1 Phalaenopsis hybrid cultivar
AGAGCTAGTATCTTCCCTGCCTAGTCGGTCTTAAGAACTATTCAAACTTTAAATTAGCTAATGTTCTTTATAGAATCTCTAGTAAGGGTAAAGAATATTATTGCTCCTATTTAGCACAACACAATATGCATACTTCCACAATAGAATTCATATACTTATTATTGATTCATGATAAGGAGAAAGATATTTTCATATTTAGTGCTTTTCTTCTACAAAACAAAGTTATATTTTTAAGTTTGTTATGTTTTTCTCAAATTATTAAAATTACCAAAAATATTTAAACTTTCTTTACAGTGAAAACATCTTTAGTTTAATTAATTTTCTTTTTAAAAATAGAAAGTTTTCCAAAAAGTGCATATTGTATATCTTCCCTGTGGGTGCAATATTCAGATCTTAATCAAAAAGCCCTATATTACTTGATAATGATACGTACACTTGCATAGTATCCCAATATATATAAATTAAAAGTTAAATTCTTATTTTTCTTCAAGATCAAGTTTTGTTATAAGTGAAATATATAATCAGAATTATTGTTATACTGTTGCATATAAGCAGTTTCAGGATCAATCCCTTTTAGTGGAACATAGCATCGTATTCTCAATCCTTAAGATTGGTATAGATCCCCCTCCTATTCTCAATTCTCGAGATCGGTACATAAATTCTGATTCTCTTTCTGAGATTGATACCCAAATTTCAATTCTCATTTCGGGATTAGTACCTAAATTCAGATTTCTATCTTTGGAGGTTGGTACCTACATTCTGACTCTCTTTTTGAGATTGATACCTAAATTTTAATTCTCATTTTGGGATCAATACCTAAATTCTGATTCCTATCTTCCGAGGTTGGTACCTAAATTTTGACTCTCTTTCTGAGATTGATACCTAAATTTCAATTCTCATTTCAGGACCAAAACCTAAATTATAATTCCTATCTTCCGAGGTTGGTATCTAAATTCTGACTTTCTTTCTGAGATTGATACATAAATTTCAATTCTCATTTTGGTATTAGTACTTAAATTTTGATTCCTATCTTTCGAGGTCAGTACCTAAATTATGATTCTCTTTCTGAGATTAATACCTAAATTTTAATTCTCGTTTCGGGATCAGTACCTAAATTCTGATTCCTATCTTTCGTGGTTGGTACCTAAATTCCAATTCTCTTTTTTGGATTGATACCTAAATTTCAATTTCCATCTTGGATTCAACACCTAAACATTGATTCCCCTCCTCCAAAAGCACCTGAAACTTGATAATTTGAAACCTACTCTCTAATCCCCAGTGAGAGTTTCTACTCCTTGATTTTGCTTGAATATTCACCTGCTATATCCCCAGAAAAATCAACGAGCACTCAATTTTACACTCCATTTTAGGTCTGTTAACTTAGGAGTCTATGTTAGTTTTGTTGATCTCCTTGGTCAGCGCCAATACGCGTGGTGTGTTTGCCAAGCACATCACACCTATTGAAGGTTCATTTGCTGACCTTACTTTTGGTTGAGGTTTAGTTTTCCCACTTTAGTAGCCTAAGGTTTAGCCATAAGACTTTTCTGTTGACTATTCCTAGAAAATTAGAAAGTGAAACCTTACCATTAGAAACTCTAAACTCCTCTTTGCTCAACTTGAAGCTCCACATATTGATCCTAACATCTAACACTTAGTACGTGGGGTCAGTATGAAGGAGCTCAAGGAGAGTCCTCATAAGACTGCTTGACCTTAGGATTAACCCTGGGTGTTGGTCTGGAGCTAGTTCACTCACTTACACTCACTATCACCTAGATCCACTTACGACCCTAAACCCAAAATTGTTGGCTTTGATCCCTTGATCTTTTGGGAGACTCATGTAGATGGTCCCCTGGACCCACTAGGACTAGGCTAGGGTTTAGCTAAGACTAGTATATAGAGGACCCAAATGGGGGTTTCATGGGTCCATAGCTCATACATAGTGGTTGACACCCCAATTCTACCAAAAAAATCCAACTTGGTCTTTTGCCCCTAAATTCATCCAAATTACCTAAACACCTCCAAACCCTAAATTTGGCGAAAATTCCCAAAAACACCCAAAATACCCAATTTTATTCAAAAATTATTTCAAACCATTTTAAAATACCCAAATTGCCCAAAATAACCCAAAATTGCCAAAATTATCAAAATACCCTCAAATTTGCCAAAATTACAAAAACACCCTTGGTGGCCTAAACTTTCTCAAAACATCCAAAACCACTTCAAATGTCTCCAAAACCAATTTGGACACTTCAATTGAACCCAATTTTGACAATTTGAACATTTTTACCAAAACCCCCAAATTGTCATTAAAGGCCCAATTTCCCCAAATTCATCTCAAATATCCATCAATTTGGACCCAATTTTCCTCAATTTCAATCCTAAACTCAAATTCATCTTTCATATGATCAATTTAAACCAAATCCAAGCTTAATTGACCCATTCTTTGAGCTCAAATTTGATCCAAGTCAAACTCCCAATTTTAACCATATGATTTAACCCCACCAAATTGAACCTCTAAATCAACTCCAAATCACTCCAAATCTTTTATAAACTCCTTACGATAATCATCTACACAATATTAACCAATAAATTGAGCTCAATGTCATGGATAGTCTAACCCAAACTCAACTCCAAGCCAATTTGACCCAAATGAACCCATAAACCAAATTTGACCCAACCAAACTAAATTGGCCTACCAAGAACCACTCCAACCACCAAGTGCATCTTATTACCTAGCCTAAACCCACCTAAACCAGCCAAGGTGTGTTATGGACCAATGTAGGGCTATCAAAACGACTTGTTGTTTGCGAACAACTCGTGTTTGACTTGTTAAGAAGCTCGTGTTTGGCTCGTTAATTTCGTTTGAAAAGTTAATAACCTGAACACGAACTAAGATGTCTTTGTTCGTGTTCGGCTCATTTTGGCTCGAAATACTACTCATCGAGTTTATATATATATATATATATATATATATATATATATATATATATATATANATTAAAAGGACTTTTTGTTAGTGGACAGCTCATGTTCGGCTCGTTAAGAACGAGACAAACACGAACACACTTTTTGAGCTTGAAATATAAACGAGCCGAACAAGAGCTGAGCATGACTCGCTCGTGTTCGGCTCGTTTACACCCCTAGACCAATGGTTCCCCAAATTAAGGGATTTCATCCCCTTTTTCGGCCTAAGCCAAAATATATTTGTCATCATGTCAAACCATTAAAAGTTAGTCATCAATAAGCAACCTCTGGCCTCCCTAAGCAAAGAAGTGACCATACTCTGGTCAACCACCACCTCAGCCACCGAAAACAGCTAGCCCAAAGGTGTCACCATTAGGAAAAACCCAAAATTAAAATCCTCTGACTTGTCTCACTCTAATTGGATGTTTGAGCCTTTCTTCCCTCCACCTCAGCATGCTTTAGCACTGAACTCCCAGCTCTGAGCTCCACCAGGCAACCAAGGCTTTAAATTGACCTCTCCATGGCCAAGGAAGAGAGTGCTTGAAGCCTTGAGAAAACTCTGCCAAAATCTCACCAGAGCCTCTCCAAACCATCTCAAGTGCAATCCCCTTGCTCTCAGCCACTCCATAGAGCCAATTTATTCATTGAAATTTGCCCTAAAACCAGAAAAAATTCCTCCACGCCTCCATAATGAACCAAACTTCAATTAATTGTTCACACACCATCCCTAGAGCAATAGGAGTTGATTCTCCATCAAAGCCCCCTCTGAAATAGCCTCTACGATAGCTCTAGACCAACACCTGAAATTTAGTTTGATCAAAAACATACCTAGACAATTCACCAGAACCTAGGACTTCATCTGAAGGTTTGTTGGACCCAATCAAAGCTACCACAACCATCTGATTGAGGCCTCCCCTCTCAGATAATTATATTTAACCTCATTCCTAATCCGAGCCTTTTTTATTCTTTATACGTATTTAATGTATTTCATACCACATATACCATATCGATAGGTTCGTTATGAGTAGATGAAGGTTTAGGAACAAACCCCATACAATTTGGTTGAGTCTAGGCAAACATCTTAAGGTTTTAGTGTGAACGGCTCTCGGGTTAGGTCACTTGGGGACGATAACAGGGAGCCTTCTAATCGCGTGTGTATCCAATGGACGGAGGAGATCGAGCCGGACAGACTCTTGGTGCGTGAATCGTGGGCCGCGTGGCAGTTGAGGTGGATGGCAACGATGAATGGAAGCGCACCGGGTGTGAGTTCGGAGCCACCGTAGGTTGAGTTGGCGACACGTAGGATAAGTAGAAAATTATAGATTTTCTGAATTATTTTAAATTCCTAAATTTTAAAAATCCATATCTTTCTCTAGAAAAAACATAAAAATAAATGAAAAATACCCTATTGCTCAGTGAACGGGGAGAATAATGTGGACTAAAAATAAAAATTATTTTCTTATACCTTGATTTTTAATGAATTAAATACCCTCTGGAGTATTATAATTTATTATGATCAAACATTGCTCACCATGGCTTGAAATTGTAAGGGTTTGTTCCTCATGACAAAGGCAATGTCCTCTGATTTTTAGAAGGTTAGAGGACATCTCTATGCTTCTAACCCTAATTTTCAAGCTAGGAAGACTATTTTGGCTTATCTTAATTATATAAATCAAAATATCATTTGGAAAATTATGGGAATAATTTTAGTAGGTTTCCTATGTCAAAGAAGTCTAGAAAAAATATCATGATGTTCTGAATTATCTTGTAAGTTTCTATATTTAATTAAATGTAAATATCTTGTGTTAATTTTTGTAAATTATATACTTATTAAAAGTTAACAAAATTAATTTCATATTGTTCATAAAAATCATGTTTATCCACTGAAAAAATTTAAAAATTATTTGATAAAGTGGATTTTTAAGGAACCTTGTATTTTTTGTACAAAAGTAATTATATTAAATTAAATACATTTGGGAAAATTATGAAAAGTGGGTTTGTGAGTTCCTTGTGATCAGAGACACTTGGGAAAAATAAAAATTATTTTTTAAAAAATATTTAATTTTTTAGCTTTATTTTGAATTTTAAAATAATTAAAAATAATTAAAAATCTGAAAAATATAAAAATATTTCAAAATATGTCTAATTGCTCTCTGATCACTTGGGACTCATTAAAATATTTTCCCTATTTTTTCAAAATTAAATATAAATTTTAAAAGCTTAAAAAGTGAATTTCCCTTATTTTCTCATAAAAATAATTATAATGAATAAATTAAAATTTCTNTCTTTCCTCCCTAATGTGACATATATCTTCGAGATAGGTTTAAGACAACTTTAAATAGAGTAAGACATCATATTCTCATCCTTTGAGAGTGGTTTAAGGCCACCTTAAATGGAGTAAGACATCTGATTCTCTACCCATATCTTTGAGATAAGTTTAATACCACCTTAAATGGAGTAAGGCATCCTATTCTCATCCTCAAGATTGGTATAAGACCCTCTTGAATAGAACACGACATCCTATTCTCAATCCTCGAGATTGGTATAAGACCCCATTAAGTGGAACACGACATCCTATTCTCAATCCTTGAACTTAGTATAAGGCCCTCTTGAATAGAGCACAACATCCTATTCTTAATCCTTGAGATTGGTATACGACCTCCTCAAGTGGAACACGAAATTCTATTATCAATCCTTGAGATTGGTATAAGACCCCCTTAAGTGGAGCACGGCATCATATTCCCAATCCTTGAGATTGGTATAAGACCCCTTATAAGCCTAAAATATATAGTATTTTTTAGACACATTTTTATACCTTTTTTGAGATATTACGCTTTAATTGAAGGTATTTTTGTGTTTTTCTTTCACGTACAAGTAAAAAGGTGAAAAATGCTTAAAGGAGTGAAAAAAAGGATCAAATTTGGAGCAAATAAGTGAAAAATGTGCAAAAGTGTTTTGGCGCCTAAGCGTCGGTTAAACAGAGAAGGTCGCACCTAAGCGCTAGAGGCCCGCGCTTAAGTGCTAGTGGCAGTTATTGGATGAGTAAATTCAATTTTTGTGAATTTTAAAGAGGTTTTTGAGACACTTATTGGCTTAATAGGTGGTTACAACCACCATGGACGAAAATTATTGCGAAAGATGCATCTCTTGGGGAAATACATCGAAATCAAGTCACATTTTGAAGAGATACCAAGGCAACTTTTAAGGAATTATAAAAGAAGGAAGATTGAGACTTTCAAATGGGTCCTAAATGTACTGAAAAAGTTTTGAAAGTTCTAAAATTAGGGAGTTAGTTGGAGAGATTTTCAGACACCACATATTTATCCTTTTTATTTTAGTTTAATATTGAGAGTGTTGTAAAAGAGAAGAGATTCAAAGGAACTTGAAGTGTTTGGTGGAGGAATTAAGATAAGTTTTTATGTTTTGTTTTAGACTACTTTTGGTTTTAATTGATACTTGTTGTTGGTTTGACAATGATTTCTACTTTTAAACTAAAGTGTGTTTCTTATTTTCTCTATAGATTCTGACTAGTTTTTCTTATCTTTCTTCTTAAAATGATAAGTAATTAAGTGTTGGATGGAAGTTATGGAGAGTATTGATCTTTAATGTTGGAAGAAGTTGTGATAATTTAAATCTATGTACTTCATTTACTTCTTGATTTGGCCAATCCAGATGTTAAAATTTATTTTTAGAACATGTAAGAACCGGGCTGGTATTGTCTTAATCATCAATTGGAAAGAATCACATGAGGTTGTATGAATGAGAATGTAGTTCATATGATTGAGTGCAAATAAATAGAGAAATATTAATTGAAGGGTGTAGAGTTAGAGGGCTTTAAAGTGATAGGTTAAAGCCCCCAACTTGGATTATTATTTTAGGTTCTGATACGAGTTGTTAGTCCCCAGGTGGAGGGAATCGAGGGAACTCTAGAGTGAGATCTAGTATCTTCTCTGCCTAGTCGGTCTTAAGAACAATTCAAACATTAATTTACCCAATATTTTTTATAGCATATCTAGTAAGGGTAAAGAATACTATTGCTCCTATTTGACACAACACAATATGCATACTTCTACAATAGAATTCCTATACTTATTACAGATTCATGATAAGGAGAAATATATTTTCATATTTAGTGTTTTTCTTGTACAAAAACTTAAGTTATCTTTTTAAGTTTGTTCTGTTTTTGTCAAATTATTATAATTACCAAAAATATTTAAACTTTTGTTACTGCAAAAATATCTTTAGTTTAAATAATTGTCTTTTTAAAAATAGAAAGTTTTCAAAAGGTACATATTGCATATCTTCCATGTGGGTTCGATATTCAGGTCATAATCAAAAAGTCTTATATTACTTAATAACGATACGTATAATTGTGTAGTATCCCAATATATATAAATTAAAAGTTAAATTCTTATTTTTTTTCAGGATCAAGTTTTAAGTTTTGTTGCGAAATAAGGAAATATAAGTGAAAAATATAATCAGAATTATTGTTATACTGTTGCATATAAGCAGTTTCGGGATCATGTTTTTGGCGCCGTTGCCGGGGAAGTGAAGTGAAAATTGATTGATTTAAAAGCAAATTTCTATTTTTAGAAAGTCTTATTTAAACTTAAAGTTATTATATTTTATTTTGTGTGTGTTTAGTTTTATTTTATTTTATGCTAGTGTATGTGTAGTTCAGGTTCTGAAAAACTTGTGCCCTACGATTCTGAATTAGAGAGAACTATTAGAAAAATCAGAAAAACCAAAAAAAATAAAAATCTTGAAAAATCCAAAAAAATTACATGAATGGCAAACCAAAATGATCCAAATGCTGAAATTCATCAAGAGTTTAGACCTTTAAAAGATTATTTCAACCCTACTTTAGATGAACTACATTGTAAGATTCAAAAACCTACTATAGTGACCAATTCATTTGAGCTTAAACCTGTTATTATCCAAATGGTATCAAATAATCAGTTTGGGGATCACCAACTGAAGATCCAAATTTTACACTAATTTTTTAGAATTGTGCGCTACATTTAAATACGATGGTGTATCTCAGATGATGTCATAAGACTTAAGTTATTTCCTTTCTCACTGAGGGATAAAGCTAAGATGTGCTTGAATTCGTTAGCACCTGGATCTATCAGAACTTGGGGTGATATAGAATAAAAATTCCTTGCTAAATATTTTCCACCATAAAAAAAACTTAGAAATGATATTACATCTTTTAATCAATTTGAAGGGGAATCTATTTATGAAGCATGTGAAAGATTTAGAGAACTCTTAAGAAAGTGTCCACACCATGCTATGCCAGATTGGTTAATAATTCAAACTTTTTATAATGGATTAGTTGGATCTCTTAGATCAATTATCGAGATTGGTTAATAATTCAAACTTTTTATAATGGATTAGTTGGATCTCTTAGATCAATTATCGAATGTTGTTGGTGGCTCATTTATGTCAAAACAATTTCATAATGCCTATGCTTTAATTAAAAAAATGGCTACCAATAATTTTCAATGGCCTTCTGAGAGGGTGAATCCTAAGAAAGTAGTCAATATTCATGAAACTGATACATTTACTATGTTAACAAATCAAGTTGCTGCAATTTTAAGGAAGTTAGACCAATTTGGAATGAATTTTTCTAACCAATTTCCATGATTGAAGAGAATTCATTAGGCCGATGACAGATTCTCAAGCAGCATCATTTCAATTTTCATGATTGAAGAGAATTCATTATGTCAAATGGTAGATTCTCAAATATCATTAGAAACTTTGAATAATTTCCATGATTAAAGAGAATTCGTTAGGCTAAATGGTAGATTCTCAAGCACCATTAGAAACTTTGAATGCCATAAATAACAAGAAGAATAACCCATATTCAAATTATTATAACCAAGGTTGGAAAAACCATCAAACTTTAACTGGAATAACAATTCGAGTGGTAATAATGAGCAATGGGGGAACAACCAAGTAAACCCATTGAGGAACTAGAAAAACCAAGAGAATAATAAATATAGATATACTTATCCTCTAGGTTTCAACAGTGATACAAAATTTAAGGAGAAGAAGTTGTCTATAGAAGAAGTGGTGTTACAAAAGGGAAATCAGTTACAAATTCAAGGAGCTACAATTAAAAATATTGAGAATCAACTTGGGAAAATAGCAAATTCATTAAGTAATAGATCCCAATGAACTCTTCCTATTAATACTAAATCAAAGCCAAAAGACCAGGATAAAGAGCAAGTAAAAGTCGTTCAACTTAGAAGCGAAAGAGTGTTGGAAGGTAGGGTTCAAAAAGAAATTGAAGTAGAGAGAGAAGAAATTGAAGAATCAAAAGACGATGATCCAAACGATTCTGAAAGACATCTTTCTCCACAAAAAATTGATTTGGAAAAACCACCACCTCCATTTCCTCAGAGACTTTGTCAGTAGAAGTTGGATAAGCAATTTTCAAAATTTCTAAAAAATATTTAAGAAACTTACAATTAATATTCCATTTATTGAAGCCTTAGAACAAATGACAAGCTATGTAAAGTTTATGAAGGATACTCTCACTAAGAAAAGGAAGTTTGAAAGTAATGAGACTGTTGCACTTAGTGAGAAGTGCAGTGTTATAATTCAAAAAAAGCTTCCTAAAAAGCTTAAAGATCCTAGTAGCTTTACAATTCTATGCGCAATAGGAGACAAATTTTATGGGAAAGCTTTATGTAATTTAGGTGCAAGCATTAACCTTATGCCATTATCATCATTCGATAACATACCCTAAAGGAGTTATAGAAGATGTCCTAGTAAAACTGGATCAATTTATATTTCCTGTTGATTTCATTATGCTAGATATGAAGGAAGATAAAGAGATACCTGTCATTTTGAGGAGTCCTTTCCTAGCCACAAAAAGAGCAATGATAGATGTGCAGAAAAGGGAATTAACAATGCGAGTCAATGATCAAACTGTTACTTTCAATATTTCAAGATCAATGAAATATCCTGTAAAAGGTAAAAATGATGAATGTTATAGGATGGATGTTAAGAGATATCTAAGTGAATGTCATTTCAAAACAACTTATGAAGAAAAATATGAAGAAAAAGATTTGGATCATGAGCAAGAAGAGGAATTAGATCGATGTGAAGAACTTTTTGAGGAAGACACTATAGGCAAAGATAAATCATTTTGTCCATCAATTAAAACCTCTAGAACTTGAGTTGAAGTTACTTCCTGAATATTTAAAATATGCCTTTTTAGGAGATTCCTCTATTAGTTATATTTTCCTCAAAATTAATGATGGAAGAAGATGAAAGGTTGATGAAAATTTTGAAAAATTTTAAGAAAGCTTTTGGATGGACAGTTGCTGATATTAAAGGAATCAGTCCTTCAATTGGTATGCATAGAATTCATATGGAAGAGAACTGCAAACCGAGGGCTGATCCTCAAAGGAGACTGAATCCTGTTATGAAAGAAGTTGTTAAGAAAGAAATTTTAAAGCTGGTTAGATGTTGGAATTATCTACCCTATTTCAGATAGTACATGGGTTAGTCCAATTCACTGCGATCCTGAGAAAGGAGGAGTAACTATAACTGTGAATGAACATAATGAATTAATAACTACTAGATAAGTTACAAGGTGGCAAATATGCATTGATTATAGAAAATTAAATCTTGCCACTAAGAAAGGTCATTTTTCATTACCCTTTCTATATCAAACGTTGGATAGACTAGCTGGACATAAATACTTTTATTTTTTGGATGGATATACTGGTTATCACAAAATACAAATATCTCCTGAGGATTAAGAGAAAACAACTTTTACCAGTCCTTATGGTACTTTTGCTTTTAGAAGGATGTCCTTTGGTTCATGTAATGCCCCTATTACTTTTCAAAGATGTATGATGGCAATTTTTTTGTGATTTAATTGAAAAAGGGACTGAAGTAATCATGGATGATTTTTTAGTGTTTGGAACTTCATTTGACTCATTTTTAGAACATTTATCTAAAATTCTTAAGCACTGTGAAGAAACAAATTTATTCCTTAATTGGAAAAAATGCCAATTTATGGTAGCAAGAGGAATTGTATTAGGTCATCAAACATCAGAAAATGGTATGGAAGTAGATCTTGCTAAAATTTAAGTGATCGCTAATTTACCTTATCCAACAAATGTAAGGGAAATTAAGAGTTTTTTAGGACATCCTAAAATCTACAGGTGATATATTAAAGATTTTGTTAAGATTTCTAAGCCTGTAAACCACTTATAGGAGAAAGATGCAATTTTCACTTTTGATGAAGAATGCCTAAAAGCTTTTAATTTATTAAAATAAAAATTAATCATTGCACCAATTATAGTTTCACCAAACTGGGGAAAACCTTTTGAATTGATGTGTGAAGCTAGTGATTATGCTATAGAAGTTGTTTTAGGAGAAATTTAAGATAAAATTTTCAAAAAAATTTATTATGCTAGTAAAATTCTTATGAAACTCAAATCACTTATACAACAACTGAAAAAGAGTTATTAGCAATAGTATATGCTTTTGATAAATTTAGATCATATTTAATTGGAACTCATTGTGTAGTGCATACAGTTCATTCTACTATTAAGTACTTAATGAAAATGAAGGATGATAAACTTAGAGTTATATGATATATTCTTCTTTTGGAAGAATTTGATTTTGAAATAGTAGATCAAAAGGGGAGTGAAAATCAAATTGTTGATCATTTTTCCAGGCTTGAGTTAGAAAAACCACTTTGTTTTGAAAAAGAAATTAATGAACATTTTCCAGATGAAAAATTGTTCACTATTAATGAGTGGTGTGTTCCGTGGTATGCCGACATTGTGAATTTTACTGTTAGTAATATTATACCCTATGGAATGACATATCAACAAAAGAGGAAATTTATTTCTAAAGCTAAGACTTATTTTTGGAATGACTCATTTTTATATAAACAAGGAAAGAATCTAATTATTCGAAGATGTGTACCATTGGAAGAAACTTATGAAATTATCAAAAAATGTCGTAATTCTAATTTTGGGGGACATTTCCGTGTTGATAAAACAACATACAAAATTTTACAATCTAGATTTTATTGGCCTACATTTTTTAGAGATGTTATGCTTATATCAAAACTTGTGATAGATGTCAATGAGTAGGCAATATTTCTAGAAGAAATGAGAATGCCCTTCAATTATATGCTAGAACGTTGAAATATTTGATATTTGGGGATTAGATTTCATGGGTCCATTTATACCATCTTTCAAAAAATGAAATATTTGATGTTTGGGGATTAGATTTCATGGGATCATTTATACCATCTCTTGGAAATTTATATATTCTGTTAGCAGTGGACTATGTATCCAAATGGATAGAAGTTGTTGCTTAAATTTATATTTTCTGTTAGCAGTGGACTATGTATCCAAATGGATAGAAGTTGTTGCTTTACTATGATGTGATGCTCAAAGTGTTGCAATTTTTTTGAAAACGGACACATTTTGTAGATTTGGGATGCCGAGAGTTATCATTACTGATGGGGGAAGTCATTTTAGAAATGAAATGGAGAAATTAAAAGAATTATGGAAAAATCTATGAATCCAATAAAAATGGATTGGTTAGTCAAACTTGACTATGCTTTATGGGCTTATAGGACTACATACATAACTCATATAGGAATGTCCCCATATAGGCTAATATTTGGGAAAGTTTGTCACTTACCAGTTGAACTTGAACATAAAGCATATT
>JXCR01148370.1:315933-335020 GCA_002079205.1 Phalaenopsis hybrid cultivar
TCTGATACGAGATGTTAGCCCCTAGGTAGAGGGAATCGAGGGAACTCTAGACTGAGAGCTAGTATCTTCCCTGCCTAGTCGGTCTTAAGAACTATTCAAACTTTAAATTAGCTAATGTTCTTTATAGCATCTCTAGTAAGGGTAAAGAATATTATTGCTCCTATTTAGCACAACACAATATGCATACTTCCACAACAAAATTCCTATACTTATTATTGATTCATGAGAAGGAGAAAGATATTTTCATATTTAGTGTTTTTCTTCTACAAAAACTTAAGTTATATTTTTAAGTTAGTTATGTTTTTGTCAAATTATTAAAATTACCAAAAATATTTAAACTTTCTTTACTCTGAAAACATCTTTAGTTTAATTAATTTTCTTTTTAAAAATAGAAAGTTTTCCAAAAAGTGCATATTGCATATCTTCCCTGTGGGTGCAATATTCAGGTCTTAATAAAAAAGTCCTATATTACTTGATAACGATACGTATACTTGCATAGTATCCCAATATATATAAATTAAAAGTTAAATTCTTATTTTTCTTCAAGATCAAGTTTTTGGTTATAAGTGAAAAATATAATCAGAATTATTGTTATACTGCTGCATATAAGCAGTTTCGGGATCAACCCCTTTTAGTGGAACATAGCATCGTATTCTCAATCCTCAAGATGGGTATAGGGCCCCCTCCTATTCTCAATTCTCGAGATCGGTACATAAATTCTGATTCTCTTTCTGAGATTGATACCTAAATTTTAATTCTCATTTCAGGATTAGTACCTAAATTCTGATTCCTATCTTTGGAGGTCGGTGCCTACATTCTGACTCTCTTTTTGAGATTGATACCTAAATTTTAATTCTCATTTCGGGATCAATACCTAAATTCTGATTCCTATCTTTCGAGGTTGGTACCTAAATTTTGTCTCTCTTTCTGAGATTGATACCTAAATTTCAATTCTCATTTTAGAACCAATACCTAAATTATAATTCCTATCTTCCGAGGTCGGTATCTAAATTCTGACTCTCTTTCTGAGATTGATACATAAATTTCAATTCTCATTTCGGTATTAGTACTTAAATTTTGATTCCTATCTTTCGAGGTCAGTACCTAAATTCTGATTCTCTTTCTGAGATTAATACCTAAATTTTAATTCTCGTTTCGGGATCAGTACCTAAATTTTGATTCCTATCTTTCGAGGTTGGTACCTAAATTCCAATTCTTTTTTTTGGATTGATACCTAAATTTCAATTTCCATCTTGGATTCAACACCTAACATTGATTCCTTTCCTCCAAAAACACCTGAAACTTGATAATTTGAAACCTACTCTCCAATCCCCAGTGAGAGTTTCTACTCCTTGATTTTGATTGGATATTCACCTGCTATATCCCCAGCAAAAACAACGAGCACTCAATTTTACACTCCATTTTAGGTGTGTTAACTTAGGAATCTATGTTAGTTTTGTTGATCTCCTTGGCCAGCGCCAATACGCGTGGTGTGTTTGCCAAGCACACCACACCTATTGAAGGTTCATTTGTTGACCTCACTTTTGGTTGAGGTTTAGTTTTCCCACTTTAGTAGCCTAAGGTCTAGCCATAGGACTTTTTTGTTGACTATTCCTAGAAAATTAGAAAGGGAAACCTTACCATTAGAAACTCTAAACTCCTCTTTGCTCAACTTGAAGCTCCACATATTGATCCTAACATCTAACACTCAGTAGGTGGGGTTAGTATGAAGGAGCTCAAGGAGAGTCCTCAGAAGACTTCTTGACCTTAGGATTAACCCTGGGTGTTGGTCTGGAGCTAGTTCACTCACTTACACTCACTATCACCTAGATCCACTTACGACCCTAAACCCAAAATTGTTGGCTTTGATCCCTTGATCTTTTGGGAGACTCATGTAGATGGTCCCCTGGACCCACTAGGCCTAGGCTAGGGTTTAGCTAAGACCAGTATATAGAGGACCCAAATAAGGGTTTCATTAGTCCATAGCTCATACATAGTGGTTGACACCCCAATTCTACCAAAAAAATCCAACTTGGTCTTTTGCCCCTAAATTCATCCAAATTACCTAAACACCTCCAAACCCTAAATTTGGCAAAAATTCCCAAAAACACCCAAAATACCCAATTTTATTCAAAAATCATTTCAAACCATTTTAAAATACCCAAATTGCCCAAAATAACCCAAAATTGCCAAAATTATCAAAATACCTTCAAATTTGTCAAAATTACAAAAACACCCTTGGTGGCCTAAACTTTCCCAAAACATCCAAAATCACTTCAAATGTCTCCAAAACCAATTTGGACCCTTCAATTGAACCCAATTTTTCCAATTTGAATATTTTTACCAAAACCCCCAAATTGTCATTAAAGGCCCAATTTCCCCAAATTCATCTCAAATATCCATCAATTTGGACCCAATTTTCCTCAATTTCAATCCTAAACTCAAATTCATCTTTCATATGATCAATTTAAACCAAATCCAAGCTTAATTGACCCATTCTTTGAGCTCAAATTTGATCCAAGTCAAACCCCCAATTTTGACCATATGATTTAACCCCACCAAATTGAACCTCTAAATCAACTCCAAATCACTCCAAACCTTTTATAAACTCCTTACGATAATCATCTACATAATATTAACCAATAAATTGAGCTCAATGTCATGGATAGTCTAACCCAAACTCAACTCCAATCCAATTTGACCCAAATGAACCCATACACCAAATTTGACCCAACAAAACTAAATTGGCCTACTAAGGACCACTCCAACCACCAAGTGCATCTTATTAACCAGCCTAAACCCACCTAAACCAGCCAAGGTATTTTATGGACCAATGTAGGGCTGTCAAAACGGCTCGTTGTTTGCGAACAACTCGTGTTCGACTTGTTAAGAAGCTCGTGTTCGGCTCGTAATTTCGTTCGATAAGTTAACAACTCGAACACGAACTAAGATGTGTTTGTTCATGTTCGGCTCATTTTGGTTCGAAATAATACTCATCGAGTTTATATATATATATATATNTATTAAATTAGATTCAAATGATGTTTTAATATAAATAATAATTTTTAAATCTTGCTCAAACCCTCATAGTCTTATGACTACATGATTAGGGTTGTTAAAAGGGCTTTTTGTTAGTGGACAGCTCATGTTCGGCTCGTTAAGAATGAGCCGAACACGAACACACTTTTTGAGCTCAAAATATAAACGAGCCAAACAAAAGCTGAGCATGACTCGCTCGTGTTCAGCTCGTTTACACCCCTAGACCAATGGTTCCCTAAATTAAGGGATTTCATCCCCTTTTTCGGCCTAAGCCAAAATATATTTGCCATCATGTCAAACCATTAAAAGTTAGTCATCATTAAGCAACCTCTGGCCTCCCTAAGCCAAGAAGTGACCATACTCTGGCCAGCCACCACCTCAGCCGCCGAAAACAGCTAGCCCAAAGGTGTCACCATTAGCAAAAACCCAAAATTAAACTCCTCTGACTTGTCTCACTCTAATTGGATGTTTGAGCCTTTTTTCCCTCCACCTTAGAATGCTTTAGCACTCAACTCCTAGCCCTGAGCTCCACCAGGCAGCCAAGGCTTTAAATTGACCTCTCCATGGCCAAGGAAGAGAGTGCTTGAAGCCTTGAGGAAACTCTGCCAAAATCTCACCAGAGGCTCTCCAAACCATCCCAAGTGCAATCCCCTTTCTCTCAGCCACTCCACAGAGCCAATTTCTTCACTGAATTTTTCCCTAAAACCAGAAAAAATTCCTCCACACCTCCATAATGAACCAAACTTCAATTAATTGTTCACACACCATCCCTAGAGCAATAGGAGTTGATTCCCCATCAAAGCCCCCTCTGAAACACCCTCTACGATAGCTCTAGACCAACACCTGAAATTTAGTTTGATAAAAAACATACCTAGACAATTCACCAGGACCTAGGACTTCATCTGAAGGTTTGTTGGACCCAATCAAAGCTACCACAACCATCTGATTGAGGCCTCCCCTCTCAGATAATTGTATTGAACCTCAACCCTAATCCGAACCTTTTTTGATTCTTTATACGTATTTAATGTATTTCATACCGTATATACCATATCGATAGGTTTGTTATGAGTAGATGAAGGTTTAGGAACAAACCCCATACAATTTGGTTGAGTCTAGGCGAACATCTTAAGGTTTTAGTGTGAACGGCTCTTGGGTTAGGTCACTTGGGGACAATAACGGAGAGCCTTCCGATCGCGCGTGTATCCAATGGACGGAGGAGATCGAGCCGGTCAGACTCTTGGTGCGTGAACCGCGGGCTGTGTGGCAGTTGAGGTGGATGACAACGATGAATGGGAGCGCACCGGGTGTAAGTTTGGGGCCACTGTAGGTTGAGTTGGCGACACGTATGATAAGTAGAAAAATATAGATTTTCTGAATTATTTTAAATTCCTAAACTTCAAAAATCCATATCTTTCTCTAGAAAAAATATAAAAATAAAAGAAAAATACCCTCTTGCTCAGTGAACGGGGAGAATAATGTGGACTAAAAATAAAAATTATTTTCTTATACCTTGATTTTTAATGAATTAAATACCCTCTGGAGTATTATAATTTATTATAATCAAACATTGCTCACCATGGCTTGAAATTGTAGGGGTTTGTTCCTCATGACAAAGGCAATGTCCTCTGAATTTTAGAAGGTTAGAGGACATCTCGATGCTTCTAGTCCTAATTTTCAAGCTAGGAAGACTATTTTGGCTTATCTTAATTATATAAATCAAAATATCATTTGGAAAATTATGAGAATAATTTTAGTAGGTTTCCTATTGTCAAAGAAATCTAGAAAAAATATCATGATGTCCTGAATTATCTTGTAAGTTTCTATATTTAATTAAATGTAAATATCTTGTGTTAATTTTTGTAAATTATATACTTATTAAAAGTTGACAAAATTAATTTCATATTGTTCATAAAAATCATGTTTATCCATTGAAAAAATTTAAAAATTATTTGATAAAGTGGATTTTTTAAGGAACCTTGTATTTTTTGTACAAAAATAATTATATTAAATTAAATACATTTGGGAAAATTATGAAAAGTGGGTTTCTGAGTTCCTTGTGATTAGAGACACTTGGGAAAAATAAAAATTATTTTTTAGAAAATACTTAATTTTTTAGCTTTATTTTGAATTTTAAAATAATTAAAAATAATTAAAAATCTCAAAAATATAAAAATATTTTAAAATATGCCTAATTGCTCTTTGATCACTTGGGACTCATTAAAATATTTTCCCTATTTTTTCTAAATTAAATATAAACTTTAAAAGCTTAAAAAGTGAATTTCCCTTATTTTCTCATAAAAATAATTATAATGAATAAATTAAAATTTCTAAAAATACAAAATTTGATTTTCTGAGTTTTCCAAACTCAAAGAAGTCTAATAGAAATATAAAAATAATTTTTTTAAGTCAAACATTATCTTATGTTTAATTAAATCATTGAAACTTGTTAATAATAAAACAATAATAATAAAAATGTAATTCAAAAAATCATGAAATTTTGTCTAAGTGTTTTTTTGGCTTAGGGAAATCTCTAATAATTTTCTCATAAATAAAAATTTTATTTTGAAAATTCAAATAAATCAATTTCTAAAGAATCCTATTTCTAGGTTTAAATAAATATTTAAATTANTAATAATAATAAAAATGTAATTAAAAAAATCATGAAATTTTGTCTATGTGTTTCTTTGGCTTAGAGAAATCTCTAATAATTTTCTCATAAATAAAAACTTTATTTTGAAAATTCAAATAAATCAATTTCTAAAGAATCCTATTTCTAAGTTTAAATAAATATTTAAATTAAATTAAATTTGAGGAGTCCACATATTCTCATCTAACATTATAATTACCTCAGGGATATGACACTCTAAACCCTGGAAGTCATTTGAGTTGTGTTTAATGAGTTATGAGGTGAAATGCTCCTAAGGGCAAAGTGATAATTGTCGACTTTGGTGCCTTAATCAAAATTTAAGATTAATCAAGGAAAAATTGGTAATTTTGATCTTAATAAACATGTTTGGATGATTGAAATACAATGGGATTAAAAGCTAGAAACTCACTCACCACCCTTGCACAACATCAACAAAATCATAACTCTCATAATCTTCATGACTTGGAAGTCAACTAAGATCAAATGATTCTTAAGTGATGGGCTTAAGCTGGAAAGNAGACTTTGGTGCCTTAATCAAAATTTAAGATTAATCAAGGAAAAATGGGTAATTTTGATCTTAATAAACATGTTTGGATGATTGAAATACAATGGAAATAAAAGCTAGAAACTCACTCACCACCCTTGCACAATATCAACAAAATCATAACTCTCCTAATCTTCATGAATTGGAAGTCAACTAAGATTAAATGATTCTTAAGTGATGGGCTTAAGCTCGAAAGATGATAGTTTATTTTTCTTAAACCAAAAGTTGAGGATGATTTTGACTATTTGATAAGAATACATATCACTTAAATCAAAATTTTTATAATCACCAGTTCACCTATCATGATTATTAAAGGTTTAGTAGTGACCTAGGCTCAATGTCTAAACTCAATTGATTGGATTTAGAAGATGATATGATTGGTGATTAACATCTTTAAACACTACAAGCATGAATTTAATTGTGGGCAGCATAATCATTAAATGATCTAGACTTGCCTTAAAGGCACCCACTCACATAACTCTTAAAAGAAACATCAATCGATTAATCGAGTATCCTATATTAGGGATAATTAAATTGTCAAGTTTCACTGAGCAATGGGGTAGTCACACTTTGACCTCAGATGATTAATGGAACAATATGATAAGCTCAAAATGAACTTAGAATATTTCAAGAGATCTTCAAAGTGGCCCAAGGTCATGTCTTGAGCATTTTGAAATCTATTAGACATTCTGAAGGGAAAATTGGACTTGCCATATTTTTGTTCTAAAACCATCTATTAGGATCTTCCAAGATTCAATAAAGTCATAACTTGGGGTTTGGTAGCTAAACATTCATCCACTCCTGCAATTTAAATTCCTTGCAAAATTATATACATGCCTTGAAAGTACTGACCTTTTAGGTGGAGGAACGAGAAGAATTGACAAGTACGCCTTTAAATTAATGCATTTACCTTTTTATAATTCTTGCCTTAAGCTTGCATGTTAACCAACGATGTCACCCTGCATGAAAACTAAAACTGCTAGAATAGTCACAAAACCAAAACCAAAACTAAAAATCAATCAAGATAAAATTCACTGCCACAACATTCAAAATATAAGACAACTCAAAATTTAATCACAAACATCACAAAACAACAATTGGAACTAAATTAAGACGTCTCTATCGGATGATCAGGAATCCCTCGGAGGAGGTAACCTACGGTTGCTAATGAGGTTTCCTACAGTCTAAATGAAAGTATGGAAGTCATTAAGTTGAGTTTAGTAAATTTATTTGGACTAAGTGAATCCGAAAGAAAATAGTCGTACCGGAATGAGGGAACCGTAGGATCCTAACCGGTGTCGCTCTAATCAACTTTAATATACCCCACAAAACTTGAAGGACCATAACCATAGGAACATTTAATTTGACATCATAACCTGACACATTAGAAAGCCTAAACATATCGTGACGAGGAGCTTGGAGCTAGCATTTTGGGCAGCATGACCATCTTCAATAACAAAACATGTTTTCGTCAGCTAAACCACTCCTTAGAATTAAACAAAAAACTATAGGATTTCGAGGTTGTTTGCTTATGTAACATAAATCCTCAACTTTTTCTTAAGCCTTTGTATAACTCTGCTGTACAATATAAGCCCTAACTCGTCGTGACCTAAATCCTCACATCTTCCAGACTATTTGTGTGATCATTTCATGTGAGTGTAAGCCCTAATTAATAAAATTGGCCAGATGAAACATTTAAATAATCTTTCTCCGAAATTGAATCCAAATAATAGGATAGACTGGGAAGTCACCGAGGTTTTTCTCTCGATCTATGACTTCCTTTAGTTCTTCCTCCTTTAGTTTCTACAATAAATGTTCCAAATTTGAGTTATTCCCCTTTCACACCTCTTTGTCTGATTTCGTTGAAAATTCCTATCCTTTTGACCTCATTAAAGATAATACTCCTTGATTTTTATCGAGAGTTTTCTTAGGTGACTTTGGTTATCTAAGATGAAATTAACTATAGGAGCTTGCCCTTATAGGCTTTTTCCGAACTCAGCTTAAAATAAACTCTATTTAGTTCTTCGCATTAAATAGGGGAATTAACTTGTCGGCAAATAAAATGATTTCGCAGAGTAAATAGATGTCATATATTTTTTAGTTTATTTAATCGAGTCTCACCCCCAAGTCTTGTGTTTATCTTTCGGGATAGATACATAGCTTGAGATATAGTGCTCTTTTATATGAAATATGAAAGATATGAGATCGGTTTGATTTCATATTTTTCTAAACTTATATATATGTGTAAATTAAATGTCTTTCCGAAGCGGGCGACGAGATTCCGATTTTAGCGGCCGATAGCTTCCAAAGGGCAACTCCCTAACTAAAATAGTGCTGACAATATTTCTCTATTTATTTGCACTCAATCCCATGAACTACATTCTCATTCTTGAAATCAATATGTGATTCTGACAATTTGTTGACTTAGACAATACCATCTCAGATCTTACATGTTCTCACAATAAGTTTTAACATTTTAATTGGCCAAATCAAGAAGTAAATGAAGTGCAAGGTCTTGAATCATCACAACTTCTTCCAACATTGAAGACTAATACTTCACACAACTTCCTTTAAACATTTAATCACTTGTCATTTTAAGAAAAAAATATAAAGAAAACTACTCAGAATTCATGGAGAAAACACAACCACACATGAGTTTAAAAGTAGAAATCAAGCACAAAAATAAGAAATCTAAATAAAAAACCATGTGTGGTCACAAAGATAATCACTTATCTCAAATTCTCTCCACCAAATGCCTTGAAGTTCTTTTGAATTCTCTTCCTTCTCTGACAATAAAAACTAATACACAAAATAAAATAAAATAAAGTAAAGGTGGTCAGTGGCAGCGGTGGTAAACTTTGGTGGATGGTTGCTGGCCCCTTCTCTTGGAAAATCTAAGNCTTTGAATTCTCTTCCTTCTCTGACAATACAAACTAATACACAAAATAAAATAAAATAAAATAAAGGTGGTCAGTGGCAGCGGTGGTAAACTTTGGTGGATGGTTGCTGGCCCCTTCTCTTGGAAAATCTAAGTCTTTTCTTATAAAAATCCAAGGGTGCTTTGGTGTCTCTTCAAAAAGATGTCTCCATTCAATGAATCTTCTAGAAGTTACCTCCTCATAAGACAATTGAATGAATTCGTGTGTCCATTGACTATTTCCCACGATTTTATTAAGGGTTGCTTCAAACACCTCTTCAAAATTTTGCTCCAACTAAATATTTCTTTAAGTAACTAACTTTGGCTCTTAAGCGCGAGGTACTTGGCGCTTAGGCGCGGATCATCTGGCGCGTAGGCGCCCATGTTTATTTTTGTACATTTCTTTATTTTTGCTCCAAATTTGACTATTTTTCAATCCTTTTAGCATTTTCATTCATTTGATTGTACCTACAAGAAAAATACACAAATATCTTTCATTAAAGCACAATATCTAAAAAAATAGGCATAAAAATATGTATAAAAATACTATATATTTTAGGTATATCAGTTTTCCTTCTCATTTTTTCTTTCATATTCTTCCACTTCATCATTTTTTTCTTCCATCTTATTTCTTCCTAGCTTGAGAGAGTCTCTCCTTGTAAGAGTATTTTTTCTTAGAGAAAGAACGAGGCCATGGACATCTTTTCGCAAAGAAGGATGTGGAGAAAAGAGAATGCTTCATCAATCGCCACGGTGGTGAGATTCTCTCTAAATTCATTTAAATTTTAACAAAGCTTGTAAGTTGATGTTTGAGAGCTTAAGGCAGGTTGATGTTAGAGGAGAGACCATAGATTAAGTGCCATTTTCCTTTCTTTCCAAAGTTCCAAAGGGTTTTGTCAAACCCTCATCCTTTAACCAATGAAATTCACTTTTATTTTTATTTATATCCCTTGCTTCAAAATTGTATCAGAAATAAGATGTGAACACATGTTCCAAGGTGCTTGATGAGTAAAATCACATGGTGAGGATCAGAAATAGTGTGCCTGTGACCCATATCTTAATTTTAAATTTTCATTGTTATTTGAACATTAGGACCAAACATTATATGCAGAGTCTGACTGCCTTTTTGTCTTTTTGGATATACTGTTGACCTAGTGCACCATACCTATTACATTTATTTTTATTAGTGTGGAATGTTTAATTTGCGCAGAGTGCCAAATTTCCTATTTGTTTTAATTGTGGTTTGTCTAGGCACTTCGCACATGCGACTAGGCTCATTAGAGAAAATTTCTATTTATAAAATCCTAATAATAAAAGATTTATATACATTAAAACTTAGAACTAAAATCGAATCAATTTTAAAATCAACACTTAAATTTTTGCTTTATATTTCCTAAATGTTTTTTGGGCCAGATTTAAAATGGTTCCGCATGTATGAACACATCACACGTCATGTTAATAGGGCCTTCACACTATGGACAACTCTAGACAATTACATCATATTAGCATGTCCCGAGGAAGAGTATTTTTAATTATCTAAAAGTGATAAGTCAAGCATAAATTTATATGTGTAGGAGGTTTTCTAGAATGATTAAGGTGTTGGAGGCTCCCTTAACCTGGATGAGGTGTAAGTTCATTGTGGNATACCTCCTCATAAGCCAATTGAATGAATTTGTGTGTCCATTGGCTATTTCCCATGATTTTATCAAGGGTTGCTTCAAACACCTCTTCAAAATTTTGCTCCAACTAAATATTTCTTCAAGTAACTAACTTTGGCGCGTAAGCGCGAGGTACTTGGCGCTTAGGTGCGGATCATCTAGCGCGTAGGCGCCCATGTTTATTTTTGCACATTTTTTTATTTTTGCTCCAAATTTGACTATTTTTCAATCCTTTTAGCATTTTCATTCATTTGATTGTACCTATAAGAAAAATACACAAATATCTTTCATTAAAGCACAATATCTCAAAAAATAGGTATAAAAATATGTATAAAAATACTATATATTTTAGGTATATCAGTTTTCCTTCTCATTTTTTCTTTCATATTCTTCCACTTCATCATTTTTTTCTTCCATCTTATTTCTTCCTAGCTTGAGAGAGTCTCTCCTTATAAGAGTATTTTTTCTTAGAGAAAGAACGAGGCCATGGACATCTTTTCGCAAAGAAGGATGTGGAGAAACGAGAATGCTTCATCAACCGCCACGGTGGTGAGATTCTCTCCAAATTCATTTAAATTTTAACAAAGCTTGTAAGTTGATGTTTGAGAGCTTAGGGCGGGTTGATGTTAGAGGAGAGACCATAGATTAAGTGCCATTTTCCTTTCTTCCCAAAGTTCCAAAGGGTTTTGTCAAACCCTCATCCTTTAACCAATGAAATTCACTTTTATTTTTATTTATATCCCTTGCTTCAAGATTGTATCAGAAATAAGATATGAACACATGTTCCAAGGTGCTTGATGAGTAAAATCACATGGTGAGGATCAAAAATAGTGTGCCTGTGACCCATATCTTAATTTTAAATTTTCATTGTTATTTGAACATTAGGACAAAACATTATATGCAGAGTCTGACTGCCTTTTTGTCTTTCTGGATATACTGTTGACCTAGTGCACCATACCTATTACATTTATTTTTATTAGTGTGGAATGTTTAATTTGCGCAGAGTGCAAAATTTCTTATTTGTTTTAATTGTGGTTTGTCTAGGCACTTTGCACATGCGACTAGGCTTATTAGGGAAAATTTCTATTTATAAAATCCTAATAATAAAAGATTTATATACATTAAAACTTAGAACTAAAATCGAATCAATTTTAAAATCAACACTTAAATTTTTGCTTTATATTTCCTAAATGTTTTTTGTGCCAGATTTAAAATGGTTCCGCATGTATGAACATATCACACGTCATGTTAATAGGGCCTTCACGCTATGGACAACTCTAGACAATTACATCATATTAGCATGTCCCGAGGAAGAGTATTTTTACTTATCTAAAAGTGATAAGCCAAGCATAAATTTATATGTGTAGGAGGTTTTCTAGAATGATTAAGGTGTTGGAGGCTCCCTTAACCTGGATGAGGTGTAAGTTCATTGTGGAATGATTTGGCTTTGTAGCTAGATTAGTCATTTCTATTACTTTCGAGAGGCTTATTGACTACTTTCTTGGCAGGTATAAGTTCAAATTTTGTGAATTCTATCTAAATAAAATCGTAACTTTAGGAATACTTGGATTTTTTGGTTGGCATAATACGTGAGTTACTAACAAGGGTTCTTTGGTCAGTTGGGAGGAATACCTTTATGACAAGGTAGACCTAGAGTTTTAATAACTTAGGATGATGAATCCATGGAGCCCCGACCCGGCTATCTCTACCATATTAGGAATTTCTTTCCTACTTTTTGATATACACCCTTTGAGCCCATTCTATCCCTTTGACATATCATTAAAGTCATTTTATATGTCTCGTTTGTTAATAAACCGATACCCGTTTGTGATACAGTAACTCACCCTCTACCCTTACGACCCGATATAGCTTTAAAGCATTGAGGTGGCCTTATTAGAGATGACCAGTTTATTTCATAGGCCCTATTCGCTGATAGGCCATTTCCCATTCGAGATTTGGTGATTCACTCTTTACACTTATGACTCGGTATGAATTTGAAAGAATCAACATGATCCTAATTGAGATGACCATATTAACCTTTGATATTCTATTTAATATAGAGTATTCTTGGGTATCACCCAATATGTAACTAACCAAAGAGATAAGTTCCTTTAGAAATTGCTCTTGACCCTGAAACACATATAAATTTTGGTTCTCTGGTTATTTGCTTGTACTTTCTATAGGGTTTTATTCATGGATATATTTTCAGAGTATTTTGACCGAATTTATTTGGACATACGATTCTGAGTTATCACACGAAGGTTATCTTATAAAAATTCTGCTCGTTCCTTTTTTAATTTGTTTGTCTGATTTTAATATGTTCTGTATGTTTCCATTTTTTGCTACTTTTCAAATCATTTCAATAATCCAAGAAAGTTGATTATTTGGAAAAGAGAATTATAGAATGAAAATTAGACAATCCGGTGATTCCAAGTTAAAAAAAATCAAAACAATTAGAAATAAGGATGCTGACAAATATGTTCAGTAAGAATCCAAGAAATGTATTGAGAATTTATGGTTATTTATCCACTATTTTTGGAGAGAATTTTTAGGATATTGTGTATTTCCAACTAAGAATCTAGAAAACCAACTGATGTGAAGATCTCGAGGATTTAAGTCCTCGAAATCATATAGCTTTTGTGGTTAATTGGTTTTGAGACAAGTTTTTCATTTAAGAAATCAAGCATTTGACAGATGGTGGGATGGTGATGTTAGGTATTGGTAGAGTGAAGATGAGATCCAAAAGTAACAATCTCATACATTGGAGGTCAATGATAACTCAAAATGACAAAGAGAATAAGTTCTTATTGAAAAATGAGAAAAAATCTCGAGAACTGCTCTGATATCATAAATAAATATCGATGGACAGGAAAGTTAATAGATACACTAATCAAAATTAGATTTATCTTTAAAGAGTCACCCTATAATATAATTTTCTATAATATATAAAGAGTGAATGGAGAATTTTGATAGGGAATCAAATTTGTTAGTCCCATATGTTGACAAACGGTTGGTTAAGATTTAATTATGGACAGTGAAAAGCCTCCTCGTTGGTTTTAGTGTATATATCTTGTTATTGTTACGTAGATGGATTATTTGGTGAACTTTATGACAGTTTTATTTGAGCTCATTAGGCAATTTCATTTGAACGCGAAAGCTGACCTTGAGCTTGCTGTCAGTTCCATAAACTAGCTTGAGTTTGTATTTTGACAAATGAGGCAAGCTGGAGCTCGGCATGACTCTAGCTCGACTTAATTCATTTATACCACTCTATTAGAATAATATAAAATAGAACTTTTTCTAAAGTATAAAACTTTGTTTGCCTTCAAAAATGATAAAAATGGAGAAATGAATTCATTCAAAAAAGTTATTGGTTTGAAGAATTATTTTATATGAATTATAATATTAAATATTTTTTAACAATTAAGGAAGAATCGTAAGATCGTTATCTTCTCGCGTAAAACTTCCAATCGATTAAAAAAAAGGAATTATTTATATTATTTTTCCTTGATTAATCCGGCCCAAACCAACAGGACCTCTGTTACCGCACGGCGGGCTCTTTATTTACCGATGTCCGTTCCAGTCCCCCTCAGCTATTCCGTCGAAGTCTCTAGTCGAACGCCGACTGGCAGCGAACCAGGTCGGAATTAGCCAGCCGCTACCCCCAATCCCATTTCCATTCTCTTCATCGAAGATTCATTATAGAGGCGCTGCGGTTAGAGGTCAACTCGAGGCCTCAACATCGAATATTTTCCTCCCTTTCTTTGCTCCAATTTGATTATTTGTCATATGCTCATCACCGCTGTTGGAAATGGGACTTTGACAGCCACTGGAGTGGATCTGTTTTGTTAGTCGTCGGAGGAACTCCGTTTTATCGGTTTTACATTCATTCCCGAGCTGTGATACGCGGGGGACCCTAGCCTGACCTTATCCATCCTCAAATGAGGGAAATGGTAATTTGTGATTTTTAAGCTTTTTTTTTATGAATCGAAGCATGATTTCATGGTTAGTACACCATAACTTCTTGCAAGTTATTTTAGGCCTTTTAAATCAAGTGTAAGGTTTTGAAGCAACTCAGCTCTCTATCCATACGCAACTTATCTTTTATTTTTTCATTCGAACTAATACCCAGCACTATGGGCGTATAAACTTTTCAAGTGGAGAAGAGCACGGGAGGAGCCAAAAGTTATTTTAATTGGGGGTGCAAACTTATGAGTTCGAAATAAGCTTTAATCTTTTGCATCAGAGCTGAAAACCGGCATTGACGATATAAAAAAATTGATACAATTTTAATATGAAAAAGTTAATGTTGAATCTCAATTTTTCCTCTGGAACACGCCACGAGAGGTAGAGCCTAAAGAAGATGGAAGAACAGAAAGAGAGAGATGGAAAGAGTAGTGGAGTCAAGATGAACAATTTTTGGGGAAAAAACCCATCTCTTCATTCATAAAATGATCTCTATTTATAATCATAAGAGACACTTGATAAAGTTATATTTTTACTTTAATGGGGCGTTACATGCCATTATTTGACCTTATTTAATTAAGAGTATTACAAATCATATTTTTCCCTTTTAGATGACTTTTTGTAATTATAACAAATGTTGGCTTCTTTCCAGGTCTAGTACTGATTCTGTCACCCTTTCGTACTCATAATTGACGTAACAATGTGTTCACTTCAACTGTTGTTGACGACTATACATAATTCTGTCTTCCGATTGATATGCCTTTGTATCGGTCGACTTAGTTGACTTAGGTGACTTATTCCTCAAGCATCTTTCGAGTGGTAGTCGATCGACTCTGAATCGGCCAATGTCTTTGTCTTCGGTCTGGGCAATTATTCGATAACTGAGCCGAATTTAATCGGTTCCATCGGTTGATCGATTGGTCTTTAGCCGATCGGCTTTTCGAGCCCTTTAAATCTACCAAATCATTGGATTTCACCTCTTCCCTTCTAGACCGTTTGATTGCCATTTGTGTTGATAATTTTTCTGCATACATATTGGTTTCTCAATTCTCTTGCCTTTAAAAATTGTGCTGTGATAAAGACAAGAGAATCTTCATGATGAAAATTTTCATTTAATATCTCAACCATTTAAGAAATTAATAATTACTCTCTAGATTCCGTGCTCGCATTTCTTATGAATAAGATCAATGGAGCTTTCTTCTTTTTTGTTTTTCTGTAATCACTAAATGACATCATGTCTAGCGCTAAAGCTTAGGGTTGCTTTGATAAAGACATTCTCTGTATGGTTATTGGAGAGATTAGCGCTTCTCCTTGTTCTGCGAGTGGGAGCTTAAGGGAGAAATTAACAGTGAAAAGGAAATGGTTAGACCTTGAGTTTGATCTGCGCGACCAAGAGGCATTGTCGGGGGATCTAGGTAATCATTGGTAGGGGAGATCCCGCGGGATGATAGACTGGTTATTCTGATGGCTATGGAGCAGGGTCCACCTGCCAGCACTACAGATCCTGGGGCTGAGAGTGCTTTGGAATAATTGGTGATTCCAATAACGGTGTGGACAGTGTCGCAAACAGAGTTGTGAGTGGAAAGTATCACTCAGGTTATAACAGGTGAGGAGGGTGATCCAACAACGTTTGCTCTGTCAGGTATTGAAGTGCTCCGGTTGAGGATTCTACGGTTGAAAACTTTGAGCCGACTGAAAATAGTCATCAATCTATTGGTAATGATGGTAGACAATCGGCAGAACGGTTGGATGTTTTCCAAGAGACTAGCGGAGGACGACTGATATCTTCAGGGTCCCTTGAACGTAGGATGGGTGAGGTGGCCAACTACTTTGCGTGGATGGTAGGGCAATTCTGATAGTGAAACTATGCAGGAGCTGATGTCCCTTGTCGAGCGATTGGAGGGGGAAGTTGCTCGGCTGAATTGTGAGATGGTCTCTCTTTGAGCTGAGGTATTGGTTGCTCCAGAGTCGGCTGCCACCATGAACAGAATCTAGAATGAGATCAATTGGGTAGATTGATTTAAGTCAGAGGGAAACCTGTATTTAAAAGGCTGCAAAGGTATGTCTTAGCTGAAGCTATGAAGGACTCTTTTATAAAGTATTTCATTTCTGATTAACTCGTTGTAACTTTTAAATTTTTGAAATAAAAATTTTTATTTTGTATCAATTCATATTTAATGTGTGGTGTGTACCTTGGCGTGCTTTTCGACATCCCAAGGTGCGAGAGCGCTTCGACTTCCATCCCCAAATCCTATAAATAGCTTTTGAATGTGAAAGTTGTATCGTACTATCTCCTTCTGTTAGCATTTTCTCTGCTCGTTCCTCTTTCTCCCTTCGCAATGGCCCCAAAATTTTCTCCCAAGTTCTTAGAAGTGATTCCTGCATTCTATAATTGTTGAGGACGTTGCAAGGCTTGAGGTTGATTATGTTTTTGATTCCAATGTGAGACACCGTGAAGTGACCTTGTGAAAAGTCAGAATTGGGCGGTGGACGCTTTAGAAATGACTTGGTGTTTTGTCAGGGCCAATTCTGTTGCGGGCTTTGTTTACTCCTTTGCAAAGAGCTGTGGACCACTTTCAACGGTATGATTTCATCCTGGCTCAAGTCCTGCCAAATTTTGTCGAGTGGGAATCCCTTGGTCGACCGACCTTTTTAGCTACATGTTCGTGTTCACGGTCGGTCGGGATGGTATCGCCCCGTTTTCGACTAGCTATCGATTCCAGCTATTGAGCCTTGAGAACAAGAAAAAGGACTGGATAGTGCAGTTTTTGATCGAGTTGTGTTCGAGCGAGTGGGAATCAGAGTGGTCTCCTTGGATGTGATGGAGGGCAAGGTTAAAACCTTGTTGAGGCGTTTGGCTGCCGATGTTGCCAAGATCGAAGGTCACAGTAACTTTCAGTCCCTCAATATACTGACCTAAGGATTATTGATCAGGTTCTCCGACCTGAAAAATATGGCCAAATGACTGAGGAGTTGTAGGCATCGAACACCAGAGAGGTTGAGAGGGAGAAAACGATCGAGGCACGGCCTGCTGGTAGGGAACCTCGAGCGAAGTTTTATCAGTTGAAGTCTGGCTCGATCAGGGGCCAGGATACTGGATGGATTGCATCAGTTGGTGCTGATGCCACTGATGCGGAGTTTATTATTTCTATTTCTAAAACCACCATCATAATCTTACGTGTTTTGATTTGAGAGGTTACTATCACTGCTAGAAAAGTTTTTTTCTTTGATGCAGGGATTCCGGCTGGTGAACTTGCTAGGTCGCTGAGTGCGCCTGAAGGAGTGCTTTTAGTTTGGGGGAAAGAACTTGCCACTGCGGCGTAGTAGGTCGGTTCCATCTTCTTGGACTTGCAATCAAGGGCCATGGCCAGCCGCCCATCTTCGTTCGATGAAGACAAATATGGGGACTCTAGCAGGTCGATGGATCCGCCACAACAGGCCACATTTTTTTTTGTAAGTTAGAACAGAAACGTTTTTGTAACCGTGACTATGAATAAATATATATACGTTTTGGATGGTTGTTACCTTTGTGATGTTTTATTTTACCGTTGTTTGCGTGTGGTATTATTTGTTCGTCTAAGTTTTCTCGAATTTGTTGAGTATTGCCAGGTCCAAATCTTATCTTTTGATTTTGCGTTTTATTGGCTTTTTGCCTTTCTTGAGAGGTGTTTTTAGCTCGGTTCAATCAATACTCTTTGCGAAACTTGTCGCTGGTATGACGTTTTTAACCTTAAGTGTCGGTTGCTTGCTCGTTGAAGGTTGGTTTTCTATCCCGTTTCTGATCGGACGCCTTGCACCGTTGTTAGTAGCTTAGGAGAGTTTTTATCTATCGATGGTCTATGTCATTTTCGATTTCTCTTTTTATTGTCTGGTTTTCATCTCACTCATATATTTACGGTCGCTCGATCGAATCTCTTTCTTGGTTGGATAACTCCTCATTAGGCATGGAGCACTTGGCTTTCGTTGAGGTGTCCACCGTGACTCTTTTTTGTGGCGATTTACTTTCTGCTTTTTGCGAAGCTTGTCGTTGATGGGTGGGAAATCACTCCTATAAAATTATCCGACCAAGTTTGGAGAAAGATTAGTGATGCGCAAGCGTTATACACTGTCGATCCGACGATTTGCGTCGTTGTCGACCCATGTTTATCACGACCTTCGTCGGCTCAAGTTCCCTGAGCTTAGTATTTGAGATGCCTAACCATTTCTAGTTCCCTGAGTGTCATTCCGGCTTGGAGGTACTATTAGTCAAATTTTAGGTTTTATGGCAAAATATACTGTAAATATTTGGAAACGATAATCCTTCATTATCTCAATGT
>JXCR01148370.1:337156-359481 GCA_002079205.1 Phalaenopsis hybrid cultivar
GAAAACCTATGGATTGTTGTTTAATTTCTAGGAAAGCGAAAAGGTTTTGCTGAGGAAGACATGTTCTACTGTTGAAGATGGCCGTGCTGCCCACCGCGCTAGCTCCAAGCTCCTCGACGTGACGAGTTTAAGTTTTCTAAGGTGTCCAGTTATATTATCAAATCAAACGGCCCTATGGTTGTAGTCCTCTAAACATCCTATGTAAAGAAGAGTACTCAAATCAAACGGCCCTATGGTTATAGTCCTCTAAACATTCTATGTAAAAAAAGGTAAACATATTTAAAGTTATAAAATATAAAGCGTGCAATACAGGAATGAACAGTAGCATGCAAGTGAAACAGTAGTAGGCAGAAAACAGGAGCAGCACAACATGCTATACATGAAAGACAGTAGCAGGTAGAAACAGAAGCAGTACAACATGCTATATGTAAAAGACAGTAGCAGGTAGAAACAGGACAAGTGTAACATGCTGTACATGAAAGACAGTAGCAGGTAGAAACAGGACAAGTGTAACATGCTGCACATGAAATACAGTAGCAGGTTGAAACAGGAAAATTGTAACATGCTGTACATGAAAGACAGTAGCAGGTTGAAACAGAAAATTAAGTACTGTAAAATGTAAAGCAAACCTGTATGCCTGTGAAATCCGCTGTCCCTTAAGCANAACTTGCCTTAAGGGCACCCACTCACATAACTCTTAAACGAAACATCAATTGATTAATTGAGTATCCTATATTAGGGATAATTAAATTGTCAAGTTTCATTGAGCAACGGGGTAGTCACACTTGACCTCAGATGATTAATGGAATAATATGATAAGTTCAAAATGAACTCAGAATATTTCAAGAGATCTTCAAAGTGGTCCAAGGTCATGCTGGAGCATTTTGAAATCTATTAGACATTCTGAAGGGCAAATTGGACTTGCCATATTTTTGTTCTAAAACCATCTACTAGGATCTTCCAAGATTCAATAAAGTCATAACTTGGGGTTTGGTAGCTAAACATTCATCCACTCCTGCAATTTAAATTGCTTGCAAAATTATATACATGCCATGAAAGTACTGATCTTTTAGGTGGAGGAACGAGAAGAATTGACAAGTACGCTTTTAAATTAATGCATTTACCTTTTTGTAATTCTTGCCTCGAGCTTGCATGTTAACCAACGATGTCACCCTGCATGAAAACTAAAACTGCTAGAATAATCACAAAACCAAAACCAAAACTAAAAATCAATCAAGTTAAAATTCACTGCCACAACATTCAAAATATAAGACAACTCAAAATTTAATCACAAACATCACAAAACAACAATACTAACTAAATTAAGACGTCTCTTTCGGATGATCAGGAATCCCTCAGATGAGATAACCAACGGATGCTAACGAGGTTTCCTACAGTCTAAATGAAAGTATGGAAGTCATTAAGTTGAGTTTAGGAAATTCTTTTGGACTAAGTGAATCCGAAAGAAAATAGTCGTACCGGAATGAGGGAATTGTAGGATCCTAACCAGTGTCACTCTAATTAACTTTAATATACCCCATAGAACTTGAAGGACCATAACCATAGGAACATTTAATTTGACATCATAACCTGACACATTAGAAAACCTAAACATGTCGTGAAGAGGAGCTTGGAGCTAGCATTTTGGGCAGCACGACCATCTTCAATAACAAAACATGTTTTCGTCAGCTAAACCACTCCTTAGAATTAAACCAAAACTATAGGATTTTAAGGTTGTTTGCTTATGCAACATAAATCCTCAACTTTTTTTTAACCCTTTGTATAACTCTGCTGTACAATATAAGCCCTAACTCGTCTTAGGATGTCGAGGTTGTCGTTCGTCATGACCTAATTCCTCACATCTTCCAGACTATTTGTGTGATCATTTCACATGAGTGTAAGCCCTAATTAATAAAATTGGTAGGATGAAACATTTAAATAATTTTTCTAAAATTGAATCCAAATAATAGGATAGGCTGGGAAGTCACCGAGGTTTTTCTCTGGATCTATGACTTCCCTTAGTTCTTCCTCCTTTAGATTCTACAATAAATGTTCCAAATTTGAGCTATTCCCCTTTCACACCTCTTTGTCTGATTTCTTTGAAAAGTCCTATCCTTTTGACCTCATTGAAGATAATACTCCTTGATTTTTATCGAGAGTTTTCTTAGGTGACTTCGGTTATCTAAGATGAAATTAACTATAGGAGCTTGCCCTTATAGGAGGTTTTTTCCGAACTCAGCTTAATATAAACTCTATTTAGTTCTTCGCATTAAATAGGGGAATTAACTTGTCGGCAAATAAAATGTTTTCGCGGAGTAAATAGATGTCATATATTTTTTAGTTTATTTGATCGAGTCTCACCCCCAAGTCTTGTGTTTATCTTTCAGGATAGATATATAGCTTGAGATATAGTGCTCTTTTATATGAAATATGAAAGATATGAGATCAGTTTGATTTCATATTTTTCTAAACTTATATATATGTGTAAATTAAATGTCTTTCCAAAGCGGGCGACGAGATTCCGATTTTAGCGGCCGACAACTTCCAAAGGGCAACCCCCTAACTAAAATAGTGCTGACAATATTTCTCTATTTATTTGCACTCAATCCCATGAACTACATTCTCATTCTTGAAATCAATATGTGATTCCGACCATTTGTTGACTTAAACAATACCATCTTAGATCTTACATGTTCTCACAACAAGTTTTAACATTTTAATTGGCCAAATCAAGAAGTAAATGAAGTGCAAGGTCTTGAATCATCACAACTTCTTNTATTTTGTAATTATAACAAATGCTGGCTTCTTTCCATGTCTAGTACTGATTCTGTCACCCTTTCGTACTCATAATTGACGTAAAAATGTGTTCACTTCAACTGTTGTTGACGACTATACATAATTCTGTCTTCCGATTGATATGCCTTTGTATCGGNATAACAAATGTTGGCTTCTTTCCAGGTCTAGTACTGATTCTGTCACCCTTTCGTACTCATAATTGACGTAACAATGTGTTCACTTCAACTGTTGTTGACGACTATACATAATTCTGTCTTCCGATTGATATGCCTTTGTATCGGTCGACTTAGTTGACTTAGGTGACTTATTCCTCAAGCATCTTTCGAGTGGTAGTCGATCGACTCTGAATCGGCCAATGTCTGTCTTCGGTCTGGGCAATTATTCGATAACTGAGCCGAATTTAATCGGTTCCATCGGTTGATCGATTGGTCTTTAGCCGATCGGCTTTTCGAGCCCTTTAAATCTACCAAATCATTGGATTTCACCTCTTCCCTTCTAGACCGTTTGATTGCCATTTGTGTTGATAATTTTTCTGCATACATATTGGTTTCTCAATTCTCTTGCCTTTAAAAATTGTGCTGTGATAAAGACAAGAGAATCTTCATGATGAAAATTTTCATTTAATANTTACCAAATCATTGGATTTCACCTCTTCCCTTATAGACCGTTTGATTTTCATTTGTGTTGATAATTTTTCTGCATACATATTGGTTTCTCGATTCTCTTGCCTTTAAAAATTGTGCTGTGATAAAGACAAGAGAATCTTCATGATGAAAATTTTCATTTAATATCTCAACCATTTAAGAAATTAATAATTACTCTCTAGATTCAGTGCTCGCATTTCTTATGAATAAGATCAATGGAGCTTTCTTTTTTTTTTTGTTTTTCTGTAATCACTAAATGACATCATGTCTAGCGCTAAAGCTTAGGGTTGCTTTGATAAAGACNCGTGCTCGCATTTCTTATGAATAAGATCAATGGAGCTTTCTTCTTTTTTGTTTTTCTGTAATCACTAAATGACATCATGTCTAGCGCTAAAGCTTAGGGTTGCTTTGATAAAGACATTCTCTGTATGGTTATTGGAGAGATTAGCGCTTCTCATCGTTCTGCGAGTGGGAGGTTAAGGGAGAAATTAACAGTGAAAAGGAAATGGTTAGACCTTGAGTTTGATCTGCGCGACCAAGAGGCATTGTGGGGGGATCTAGGTAATCATTGGTAGGGGAGATCCCGCGGGATGATAGACTAGTTATTCTGATGGCTATGGAGCAGGGTCCACCTGCCAGCACTACAAATCCTGGGGCTGAGAGTGCTTCGGAATAATTGGTGATTCCAATAACGGTGTGGACAGTGTCGCAACCAGAGTTGTGAGTGGAAAGTATCACTCAGGTTATAACGGGTGAGGAGGGTGATCCGACAACGTTTGCTCTGCCAGGTATTGAAGTGCTCCGGTTGAGGATTCTACGGTTGGAAACTTTCAGCCGACCGAAAATAGTCATCAATCTATTGGTAATGATGGTAGACAGTCGGCAGAACGGTTGGGTGTTTTCCGAGAGACTAGCGGAGGACGACTGATATCTTCAGGGTCCCTTGAACGTAGGATGGGTGAGGTGGCCAACTACTTTGCGTGGATGGTAGGGCAATTCTGATAGTGAAACTATGCAGGAGCTGATGCCCCTTGTCGAGCGATTGGAGGGGGAAGTTGCTCGGCTGAATTGTGAGATGGTCGCTCTTTGAGCTGAGGTATTGGTTGCTCCAGAGTCGGCTGCCACCATGAACAGAATCTAGAATGAGATCAATTGGGTAGATTGATTTAAGTCAGAGGGAAACCTGTATTTAAAAGGCTGCAAAGGTATGTCTTAGCTGAAGCTATGAAGGACTCTTTTATAAAGTATTTCATTTTTGATTAACTCGTTGTAACTTTTAAATTTTTGAAATAAAAATTTTCATTTTGTATCAATTCATACTTAATGTGTGGTGTGTACCTTGGCGTGCTTTTCGACATCCCAAGGTGCGAGAGCGCTTCGACTTCCATCCCCNCTGATTAACTCGTTGTAACTTTTAAATTTTTGAAATAAAAATTTTTATTTTGTATCAATTCATATTTAATGTGTGGTGTGTACCTTGGCGTGCTTTTCGACATCCCAAGGTGCGAGAGCGCTTCGACTTCCATCCCCNGTAACTTAGGATGATGAATCGATGGAGCCCCGACCCGGCTATCTCTACCATATTAGGAATTTCTTTTCTACTTTTTGATATACACCCTTTGAGCCCATTCTATCCCTTTGACATATCATTAAAGTCATTTCATATGTCTCGTTTGTTAATAAACCGATACCCGTTTGTGATACGGTAACTCACCCTCTACCTTTACGACCCGGTATAGCTTTAAAGCATTGAGGTGGCCTTATTAGAGATGACCAGTTTATTTCATAGGCCCTATTCGCTGATAGGCCATTTCCCATTCGAGATTTGGTGATTCACTCTTTACACTTATGACTCGGTATGAATTTGAAAGCATCAGCATGATCCTAATTAAGATGACCATATTAACCTTTGATATTCTATTTAATATAGAGAATTCTTGGGTATCACCCAATATGTAACTAACCAAAGAGATAAGTTCCTTTAGAAATTGCTCTTGACCTTGAAACACAAATATAAATTTTGGTTCTCTAGTTATTTGCTTTTACTTTCTATAGAGTTTTATTCATGGATATGTTTTCAGAGTATTTTGACCGAATTTATTTGGACATACGATTCTGAGTTATCACACGAAGGTTATCTTATAAANCTGAAACACATATAAATTTTGGTTCTCTGGTTATTTGCTTGTACTTTCTATAGGGTTTTATTCATGGATATATTTTCAGAGTATTTTGACCGAATTTATTTGGACATACGATTCTGAGTTATCACACGAAGGTTATCTTATAAAAATTCAGCTCGTTCCTTTTTTAATTTGTTTGTCTGATTTTAATATGTTCTGTATGTTTCCATTTTTTGCTACTTTTCAAATCATTTCAATAATCCAAGAAAGTTGATTATTTGGAAAAGAGAATTATAGAATGAAAATTAGACAATCCGGTGATTCCAAGTTAAAAAAAATCAAAACAATTAGAAATAAGGATGCTGACAAATATGATCAGTAAGAATCCAAGAAATGTATTGAGAATTTATGGTTATTTATCCACTATTTTTTGAGATAATTTTTAGGATATTGTGTATTTCCAACTAAGAATCTAGAAAACCAACTGATGTGAAGATCTCGAGGATTTAAGTCCTCGAAATNTTCAGTAAGAATCCAAGAAATGTATTGAGAATTTATGGTTATTTATCCACTATTTTTGGAGAGAATTTTTAGGACATTGTGTATTTCCAACTAAGAATCTAGAAAACCAACTGATGTGAAGATCTCGAGGATTTAAGTCCTCGAAATCATATAGCTTTTGTGGTTAATTGGTTTTGAGACAAGTTTTTCATTTAAGAAATCAAGCATTTGACAGATGGTGGGATGGTGATGTTAGGTATTGGTAGAGTGAAGATGAGATCCAAAAGTAACAATCTCATACATTGGAGGTCAATGATAACTCAAAATGACAAAGAGAATAAGTTCTTATTGAAAAATGAGAAAAAATCTCGAGAACTGCTCTGATATCATAAATAAATATCGATGGACAGGAAAGTTAATAGATACACTAATCAAAATTAGATTTATCTTTAAAGAGTCACCCTATAATATAATTTTCTATAATATATAAAGAGTGAATGGAGAATTTTGATAGGGAATCAAATTTGTTAGTCCCATATGTTGACAAACGGTTGGTTAAGATTTAATTATGGACAGTGAAAAGCCTCCTCGTTGGTTTTAGTGTATATATCTTGTTATTGTTACGTAGATGGATTATTTGGTGAACTTTATGACAGTTTTATNACATTTGACGGATGGTGGGATGGTGATGTTAGGTATTGGTAGAGTGAAGATGAGATCCAAAAGTAGCAATCTCATACACTGGAGGTCAATGATAACTCGAAATGACAGAGAGAATAAGTTCTAATTGAAAAATGATAAAAAATCTCGAGAACTGCTCTGATATCATAAATAAATATCGATGGACAGGAAAGTTAATAGATACACTAATCAAAATTAGATTTATCTTTAAAGAGTCACCCTATAATATAATTTTCTATAATATATAAAGAGTGAATGGAGAATTTTGATAGGGAATCAAATTAGTTAGTCCCATATGTTGACAAACGGTTGCTTAAGATTTAATTATGGACGGTGAAGAGCCTCCTTGTTGGTTTTAGTGTATATATCTTGTTATTGTTACGTAGATGGATTATTTGGTGAACTTTATGACAGTTTTATTTGAGCTCATTAGGCAATTTCATTTGAACGCGAAAGCTGACCTTGAGCTTGCTGTCAGTTCCATAAACTAGCTTGGGTTTGTATTTTGACAAATGAGACAAGGTGGAGCTCGGCATGGCTCTAGCTCGACTTAACTCATTTATACCACTCTATTAGAATAATATAAAATAGAACTTTTTCTAAAGTATAAAACTTTGTTTGCCTTCANAGTTTGTATTTTGACAAATGAGGCAAGCTGGAGCTCGGCATGACTCTAGCTCGACTTAATTCATTTATACCACTCTATTAGAATAATATAAAATAGAACTTTTTCTAAAGTATAAAACTTTGTTTGCCTTCAAAAATGATAAAAATGGAGAAATGAATTCATTCAAAAAAGTTATTGGTTTGAAGAATTATTTTATATGAATTATAATATTAAATATTTTTTAACAATTAAGGAAGAATCGTAAGATCGTTATCTTCTCGCGTAAAACTTCCAATCGATTAAAAAAAAGGAATTATTTATATTATTTTTCCTTGATTAATCCGGCCCAAACCAACAGGACCTCTGTTACCGCACGGCGGGCTCTTTATTTACCGATGTCCGTTCCAGTCCCCCTCAGCTATTCCGTCGAAGTCTCTAGTCGAACGCCGACTGGCAGCGAACCAGGTCGGAATTAGCCAGCCGCTACCCCCAATCCCATTTCCATTCTCTTCATCGAAGATTCATTATAGAGGCGCTGCGGTTAGAGGTCAACTCGAGGCCTCAACATCGAATANAATTTAAAAAAAGGAATTATTTATATTATTTTTCCTTGATTAATCCGGCCCAAACCAACAAGACCTCTGTTACCGCACGGCGGGCTCTTTATTTACCGATGTCCGTTCCAGTCCCCCTCAGCCATTCCGTCGAAGTCTATAGTCGAACGCCGACTGGCAGCGAACCAGGTCGGAATTAGCCAGCCGCTACCCCCGATCCCATTTTCATTCTCTTCATCGAAGATTCATTATAGAGGCGCTGCGGTTAGAGGTCAACTCGAGGCCTCAACATCGAATATTTTCCTCCCTTTCTTTGCTCCAATTTGATTATTTGTCATATGCTCATCACCGCTGTTGGAAATGGGACTTTGACAGCCACTGGAGTGGATCTGTTTTGTTAGTCGTCAGAGGAACTCCGTTTTACCGGTTTTACATTCATTCCCGAGCTGTGATACGCGGGGGACCCTAGCCTGACCTTATGCATCCTCAAATGNGGAGGAACTCCGTTTTATCGGTTTTACATTCATTCCCGAGCTGTGATACGCGGGGGACCCTAGCCTGACCTTATCCATCCTCAAATGAGGGAAATGGTAATTTGTGATTTTTAAGCTTTTTTTTTATGAATCGAAGCATGATTTCATGGTTAGTACACCATAACTTCTTGCAAGTTATTTTAGGCCTTTTAAATCAAGTGTANTTATGACTCGAAGCATGATTTCATGGTTAGTACACCATAACTTCTTGCAAGTTATTTTAGGCCTTTTAAATCAAGTGTAAGGTTTTGAAGCAACTCAGCTCTCTATCCATACGCAACTTATCTTTTATTTTTTCATTCGAACTAATACCCAGCACTATGGGCGTATAAACTTTTCAAGTGGAGAAGAGCACGGGAGGAGCCAAAAGTTATTTTAATTGGGGGTGCAAACTTATGAGTTCGAAATAAGCTTTAATCTTTTGCATCAGAGCTGAAAACCGGCATTGACGATATAAAAAAATTGATACAATTTTAATATGAAAAAGTTAATGTTGAANGCGACCTAGCAAGTTCACCAGCCGGAATCCCTGCATCAAAGAAAAAAACTTTTCTAGCGGTGATAGTAACCTCTCAAATCAAAACACGTAAGATTATGATGGTTGTTTTAGAAATAGAAATAATAAACTCCGCACCAGTGGCATCAGCACCAACCGATGCAATCCATCCAGTATCCTGGCCCCCGATCGACCCAGACTTCAACTGATAAAACTTCGCTCGAGGTTCCCTACCAGCAGGCCGTACCTCGATCGTTTTCTCCCTCTCAACCTCTCTGGTGTTCGATGCCTATAACTCCTCAGTCATTTGGCCATATTTTTCAGGTCGGAGAACCTGATCAATAATCCTTAGGTCAGTATATTGANGTTTGTTTATGACACTTGTGAGTTTGGCAAGCTTACTTAGAGCTCTTATATCAGTTATGGGAATATGAGTTTTGGTGTTTTTGACTTAATTCATTCTGGTATTTGGAAACCTTATTTTATAAGCTCTATGAAGGGTTATAAATATTTTGAGACTTTTATTAATTGTTCTTGTGTCACTTGGTTACATTTGATTGAAATAAGAATGATGTGTTTGATTGCTTTAAAGATTTCAACAAGGCAATCCAGACTCAATATAGTGCAGTGGTGAAGGTATTGAGGTCTGATAATGAGACAGAGTATACTAACGAAGCATTTGGGGACTATTTGTCAGCTTAGGGGACACAGCATCAAACCACAAGTCCATACGCATCTACACAAAATGAAGTAACAGAGAGAGAATATATAGCTTATAGAGGTTGCTCGAAGCACGATGATCGCAATGACTGTCCCAAAGTATTTATCGGGGCAATTAGTTTTGACAGCTGTTCAATTGATCAATAGACTGTCATCGATGGTGTTAGATTGGAAGTCTCATTATCAGATGTTGAAAGAAAATAATAGCGGGATCCTATTAAAGATGTTTNTGTTTTTGATTCCAATGTGAGACACCGTGAAGTGACCTTGTGAAAAGTCAGAATTGGGCGGTGGACGCTTTAGAAATGACTTGGTGTTTTGTCAGGGCCAATTCTGTTGCGGGCTTTGTTTACTCCTTTGCAAAGAGCTGTGGACCACTTTCAACGGTATGATTTCATCCTGGCTCAAGTCCTGCCAAATTTTGTCGAGTGGGAATCCCTTGGTCGACCGACCTTTTTAGCTACATGTTCGTGTTCACGGTCGGTCGGGATGGTATCGCCCCGTTTTCGACTAGCTATCGATTCCAGCTATTGAGCCTTGAGAACAAGAANCACCGTGAAGTGACCTTGTGGAAAGTCAGGATTGGGCGGCGGATGCTTTAGAAATGACTTGGTGTTTTGTCGGGACCAATTCTGTTGCGGGCTTTGTTTACTCCTTTGCAAAGAGTTGTGGACCACTTTCAACGGTATGATTTCATCCTGGCTCAAGTCCTGCCAAATTTTTTCGAGTGGGAATCCCTTGGTCGACCGATCTTTTTAGCTACATGTTCGTGTTCAGGGTCGGTCGGGATGGTATCGCCCCGTTTTCGACTAGCTATCGATTCCAGCTATTGAGCCTTGAGAACAAGAAAAAGGACTGGATAGTGCAGTTTTTGATCGAGTTGTGTTCGAGCGAGTGGGAATCAGAGTGGTCTCCTTGGATGTGATGGAGGGCAAGGTTAAAACCTTGTTGAGGAGTTTGGCTGCCGATGTTGCCAAGATCGAAGGTCACAGTAACTTTCAGTCCCTCAATATACTGACCTAAGGATTATTGATCAGGTTCTCCGACCTGAAAAATATGGCCAAATGACTGAGGAGTTGTAGGCATCGAACACCAGAGAGGTTGAGAGGGAGAAAACGATCGAGGCACGGCCTGCTGGTAGGGAACCTCGAGCGAAGTTTTATCAGTTGAAGTCTGGCTCGATCAGGGGCCAGGATACTGGATGGATTGCATCAGTTGGTGCTGATGCCACTGATGCGGAGTTTATTATTTCTATTTCTAAAACCACCATCATAATCTTACGTGTTTTGATTTGAGAGGTTACTATCACTGCTAGAAAAGTTTTTTTCTTTGATGCAGGGATTCCGGCTGGTGAACTTGCTAGGTCGTTGAGTGCGCCTGAAGGAGTGCTTTTAGTTTGGGGGAAAGAACTTGCCACTGCGGCGTAGTAGGTCGGTTCCACCTTCTTGGACTTGCAATCAAGGGCCATGGCCAGCCGCCCATCTTCGTTCGATGAAGACAAATATGGGGACTCTAGCAGGTCGATGGATCCGCCACAACAGGCCACATTTTTTTTTGTAAGTTAGAACAGAAACGTTTTTGTAACCGTGACTATGAATAAATATATATACGTTTTGGATGGTTGTTACCTTTGTGATGTTTTATTTTACCGTTGTTTGCGTGTGGTATTTTTTGTTCGTCTAAGTTTTCTCGAATTTGTTGAGTATTGCCAGGTCCAAATTTTATCTTTTGATTTTGCGCTTTGTTGGCTTTTTGCCTTTCTTGAGAGGTGTTTTTAGCTCGGTTCAATCAATACTCTTTGCGAAACTTGTCGCTGGTATGACGTTTTTAACCTTAAGTGTCGGTTGCTTGCTCGTTGAAGGTTGGTTTTCTATCCCGTTTCTGATCGGACGCCTTGCACCGTTGTTAGTAGCTTAGGAGAGTTTTTATCTATCGATGGTCTATGTCATTTTCGATTTCTCTTTTTATTGTCTGGTTTTCATCTCACTCATATATTTACGGTCGCTCGATCGAATCTCTTTCTTGGTTGGATAACTCCTCATTAGGCATGGAGCACTTGGCTTTCGTTGAGGTGTCCACCGTGNTGATTTTGCGTTTTATTGGCTTTTTGCCTTTCTTGAGAGGTGTTTTTAGCTCGGTTCAATCAATACTCTTTGCGAAACTTGTCGCTGGTATGACGTTTTTAACCTTAAGTGTCGGTTGCTTGCTCGTTGAAGGTTGGTTTTCTATCCCGTTTCTGATCGGACGCCTTGCACCGTTGTTAGTAGCTTAGGAGAGTTTTTATCTATTGATGGTCTATGTCATTTTCGATTTCTCTTTTTATTGTCTGGCTTTCATCTCACTCATATAATTATGGTTGCTCGATTGAATCTCTTTCTTGGTTGGATAACTCCTCATTAGGCATGGAGCACTTGGCTTTCGTTGAGGTGTCCACCGTGACTCTTTTTTGTGGCGATTTACTTTCTGCCTTTTGCGAAGCTTGTCTTTGATGCGTGGGAAATCACTTCTATAAAATTATCCGACCAAGTTTGGAGAAAGATTAGTGATGCGCAAGCGTTATACACTGTCGATCCGACGANTTTTTGCGAAGCTTGTCGTTGATGGGTGGGAAATCACTCCTATAAAATTATCCGACCAAGTTTGGAGAAAGATTAGTGATGCGCAAGCGTTATACACTGTCGATCCGACGATTTGCGTCGTTGTCGACCCTGTTTATCACGACCTTCGTCGGCTCAAGTTCCCTGAGCTTAGTATTTGAGATGCCTAACCATTTCTAGTTCCCTGAGTGTCATTCCGGCTTGGAGGTACTATTAGTCAAATTTTAGGTTTTATGGCAAAATATACTGTAAATATTTGGAAACGATAATCCTTCATTATCTCAATGTCTAATTTAGAAGGGATTCTTCTAAAGTTAAAACTTTTTCTAATCGTCTCCGCTTGCAACCAGCTGTTTATTGGATTCATTTATATATTTACGCGCACTGAGGCGGTAAAATTCTTTAGTGTAGGTGTGAAAAAGAAATTCACAAAACTTAATTTGTACTTTCATAACATGAACTTAAATAAGGTATTACAACGTTTTACAAATAAATCGTTAGACTTCTTCAATATTATCTTTTTACCAATATGACCTTAAATAAGGTCCAATTCTCAACACTCCCCCTCAAGATGGGCAAAAGATATCCACTAAGCCCATTTTGTCACATAACCTAGACAAATCTTATGAACTAATTCCTTTAGTAACGCAATCAACCACTTGCTCTCTAGTGGCTACATGACTTAGTTTGAGTAGCCTGTTCGTCAACTTTTCCTTAATGAAGAATCTATCAATCTCCACATGTTTGGTTCTATCATGTTGGACCCAGTTGTTGGCAATGCTGATTGCAGACTTGTTGCACCACAACTTCATTTAAGTTCTTTAGTTGACCTTGAGTTTGACCAACAAAGCTCTCAGTCACTTCATCTCGACAACTCCTATGGCCATGACCTAGTACTTTACCTCTGTTGTTGACCTCAAGACTATAGATTGCTTCTTGCTCTTTCACGTGACCAAATTGCCCCCTAAGAACATGCAGTATCCTGAGGTGGATCTTATGTCATATGTACAACTTGCTCAATTAGCTTCACCAAGCCATCAATATCTACATTTACGTTATTCCTGAAGATCAACCCTTTCATTGAGACACTCTTCAAATACCTCAGAATCTGATATACTGCTGTCGGCGCTTAAAATGGGAAAAGTTAATGTTTGGGGGTCGCCCGTAAGAAGCTGTCGGTCGCCGAAATCGAAATCCCGTCGCCCGCTTCGGAAGGACTTTTTAATTTACGTATATATATATAATTTTAGAAAAATATGAAATCAAACTGACCTCATATTTTTGACAGTTTAATTGAAAGAGCAATCAACCTCAAATCTTGTATCTATCCCGAGGGATAAACACAAGATTTGAGGGTGAGGCTCGATCAAATAAACTAAGAAAGATATGATATCCGTTTGGTCTGTGAAACCGTTTTATTTGCCGACAAGTTCCCCTATTTAATATAGAAGAATTAAATAGGGTTTATTTTAAGCTGGNGACGCAATCAACCACTTGCTCTCTAGTGGCTCATGACTTAGTTTGAGTAGCCTGTTAGTCAGCTTTTCCTTAATGAAGAATCTATCAATCTTCACATGTTTGGTTCTATCATGTTGGACCGAGTTGTTGGCAATGCTGATTGCAGACTTGTTGCACCACAACTTCATTTAAGTTCTTTAGTTGACCTTGAGTTTGACCAACAAAGCTCTCAGTCACTTCATCTTGACAACTCCTATGGCCATGACCTTGTACTTTGCCTCTGTTGTTGACCTCAAGACTATAAATTGCTTCTTGCTCTTCTGCGTGACCAAATTGCCCCCTAAGAACATGCAGTATCCTGAGGTGGATCTTATGTCATCTGTACAACTTGCTCAATTAGCTTCACCAAGCCATCAATATCTACATTTACGTTATTCCTGAAGATCAACCCTTTCATTGAGACACTCTTCAAATACCTCAGAATCTGATATACTGCATCCATATGACTATTCTTTCGATTATACATGTAGTGACTCACTACACTCACTACAAAAGAGATGTCGGGACGAGTGTGACAGATAGATTAGATGACCCACCAATCTCTGATACCTCTCACGATTAATCGGTTCTTCAACCACTGCACTCAGCTTGGTCTTCTGGTCAATTGCATAAACTACAAGTTTGCACTTGAGCATGCTTGTTTCCGTGAGGAGATTTAATACTTATTTTATCTGGGATAAGACCATTGCCTCAGGTCCACGGGTCACTTCAATTTTAAGAAAGTATCTGAGCTGTCCAAGGTCTTTCAACTAAAATAATAGCCTAATCTTACCTTTATTTTGACAATCTGCGTCTCATCATCATGGTGACAATGATGTCATCAACATACACAAGTATAATTGTATGACTTCCATTTTGTCAAAAAAATACCGTATAGTCTGCATTCATCTGCTCTTATCTCATGCCCACCATTGTCTTTCTAAACTTGTCAAATTAGGCTCGAAGAGACTGCTTCAACTCATATAGTGATTTCTTGAGTTTACACACTTTGCCCACTATTTAGACTGTATCGAATACTGGTGATATCTCCATATATACCTCTAGTAATTCACCACGAAGAAATGAATTCTTCATATCGAGTTGGTGTGAACTTCACCCCCCATTCACTGCAAAAGAAATAAATGTTCTTACTGTGCTCATCTTTGCTACTGGTATAAAGGTTTCATTATAGTCACTGCCATATATCTGACCGTACCCTTTCACCATCAGTGGTGCCTTGTGTCGCTCCAGCTTCCATTGTGGAGTTTGCTTCACTTTGAATATCCACGTGCATCCAACTACCTTTTTCCCAGCTGGTAATGACGCTATCTATCATGTTCGATTTTTATTTATAGCTTTAAGCTCTTCATGCATAACCACTTTCCACTTAGAATCCTCTTTAACAACTTGCCAACACTTGGGTATAGAGATAATGTCTAAATATTCAATGAATGCTCTATGTAAACGTGATATGTTAGGCTATGAAAAAAGGTTAGCAATGTGATGTTCCCACCCGAATCAATCGGGAGGAGGTCCGACATTGCTGCCAGAGGTCCTTAAAATTGGGGGGTTAAGAGAAGGAATCATATCACCTAGGAGGTCAGAGTCGGAGGTGGATTGTATAAGTGTCTCATGAGTCGGGGAAGACTGGGATAAGGGACTAGCTGACATAAGTAGAAATGTAGGAGCAGTTCTCTCATTTTGCTTCTTTCTTCATGAATACACCCCTAACACACCTTCAGACTGAATTCCATCGCCTCTGGGTTTACTCTTCTCTTTTTTTCAGTTCCTCAATTGNGTACCGCACACGCGAAACTCCAAAAGAGGACGGAAATAGGTCGAACTAAAACGAGGCAGACACCACTTCTAAGGTGCTAAGATAGTCGCAGGAAGACCCCTAAGGCTAGATCCTAATTCCTACGAGAAATACTAGACCTCACGAAAATTGAGGTCAACAACTGCATTCATATGACTATTCTATCGATTATACATGTAGTGACTCACCACACTCACTACAAAAGAGATGTCGGGACGAGTGTGACAGATAGATCAGATGACCCACCAATCTCTGATACCTCTCACGATTAATCGGTTCTTCAGCCACTGCACTCAGCTTGGTCTTCTGGTCAATTGCATAAACTACAAGTTTGCACTTGAGCATGCTTGTTTCCGTGAGGAGATTTAATACTTATTTTATCTGGGATAAGACCATTGCCTCAGGTCCACGGGTCACTTCAATTTTAAGAAAGTATCTGAGCTGTCCAGGTCTTTCAACTAAAATAATTGCCTAATCTTACCTTTATTTTGGCGATCTGCGTTTCATCATCATGGTGACAATGATGTCATCAACATACACAAGTATAGTTGTATGACTTTCATTTTGTCAAAAAAATACCGTATAGTCTGCATTCATCTGCTCTTATCTCATGCCCACCATTGTCTTTCTAAACTTGTCAAATTAGGCTCGAAGAGACTGCTTCAAGTCATATAGTGATTTCTTGAGTTTACACACTTTGCCCACTATTTAGACTGTACCGAATACTGGTGATATCTCCATATATACCTCTAGTAATTCACCACGAAGAAATGAATTCTTCATATCGAGTTGGTGTGAACTTCACCCCCCATTCACTGCAAAAGAAATAAATGTTCTTACTGTGCTCATCTTTGCTACTGGTATAAAGGTTTCATTATAGTCACTGCCATATATCTGACCGTAACCTTTCGCCATCAGTGGTGCCTTGTGTCGCTCCAACTTCCATTGTGGAGTTTGCTTCACTTTGAATATCCACGTGCATCCAATTACCTTTTTCCCAGCTGGTAATGACACTATCTATCATGTTCGATTTTTATTTATAGCTTTAAGCTCTTCATGCATAACCACTTTCCATTTAGAATCCTCTTTAACAACTTGCCAACACTTGGGTATAGAGATAATGTCTAAATATTCAATGAATGCTCTATGTAAACGTGATATGTTAGGCTATGAAAAAAAGTTAGCAATGTGATGTTCCCACCCGAATCAATCGGGAGGAGGTCCTGCATTGCTACCAGAGGTCCTCCTTAAAATGGGGGGGGTTAAGAGAAGGAATCATATCACTTAGGAGGTCAGAGTCGGAGGTGAATTATATAAGTGTCTCATGAGTCGGGGAAGACTGGGATAAGGGACTGGCTGACATAAGTAGAAATGTAGGAGCAGTTCTCTCATTTTGCTTCTTTCTTCATGTATACACCCTAACACACCTTCAGACTGAATTCCATCGCCTCTGGGTTTACTCTTCTCTTTTTTTCAGTTCCTCAATTGATCTCTTCTACATCACATGACAAGACATTGCTCCCGCATATACCACTCTCTCACAATTGCCACTCACCCTGTTTTGCTTCATATCTCCAATATCTGTCAGGTCACTGAAGGGTATAATACGGTTCAAATTCTCTAAATGACACATCCATGCTCACAAATAGTTTTTTCTATATTGGGCTTCGACAAACATACCCTTTTTGGGTAATATAAAAACCTACAAACACACATTTTACAGCTATGAGATCTAGATTCTCTGCTGATGGTCTATTATCNGGTAATATAAAAACCTACAAACACACATTTTACAGCTATGAGATCTAGATTCTCTGCTGATGGTCTATTATCCTTCACAAAACATACATATCCAAACATCTTTAATAGGATCCCGCTATTATTTTCTTTCAACATCTGATAATGAGACTTCCAATCTAACACCATTGATGACAGTCTATTGATCAATTGAACAGCTGTCAAAACTACTTGCCCCGATAAATACTTTGGGACAGTCATTGCGATCATCGTGCTTCGAGCAACCTCTAGAAGCTATATATTCTCTCTCTGCTACTTCATTTTGTGTAGATGCGTATGGACTTGTGGTTTGATGCTGTGTCCCCTAAGCTGACAAATAGTCCCCAAATGCTTCGTTAGTATACTCTGTCTCATTATCAGACCTCAATACCTTCACCACTGCACTATATTGAGTCTGGATTGCCTTGTTGAAATCTTTAAAGCAATCAAACACATCATTCTTATTTCGATCAAATGTAACCAAGTGACACAAGAACAATTAATAAAAGTCTCAAAATATTTATAACCATTCATAGAGCTTATAAAATAAGGTTTCCAAATACTAGAATGAATTAAGTCAAAAACACCAAAACTCGTATTAACTGATATAAGAGCTCTAAGTAAGCTTGCCAAATTCTGTTTTTTTGCCTTTTCATACAAAGAAAAATTCAGTGGACTCAATAAACTAAAACAAGTGTCTAATACGTCTGTGATGTTGCAGCAACACATTCTCCACACTCCTAGATTTTCTTACTGCATCACTCTCTATCATGGATGTCAACACTGAGTCAATCCCCTCCTGGTTCAAATGCCAAAGTTCACTTTGTTATGTTCCAGTCTCAAAGTGTCCAGCGAGTCCTTTTCTCTTGGAAGATCATCTTAGGGATATCAAAGAAAACAACACATTTTAGTTTAGTTGAAGAATAATGACACTAGTTCATAAAAGGTTCATAGAAAAATGAGCATGCAAAATATTAGACAATATCTTATAATTGATATCTCTCATTGGACCCTTACTAGCTATAGGTTGTGATGTACTATCAACAATCTGGATGCTAGTACTGCTAAGATAGTATGAGAACAAAAATCTCTAGCAGTGCCTTTCACATGTCGAGATGTACCAAAATCCATATCTATTTTCATGATCCTATGGTGGAAATAGAGACAAGTGTATGTGTATCACAAGTACCTTTATCAGAGTGGGCATAAATGACAATGTTACCCTTTGTTGAGGATTGGTTGGAAGCATATTCAACCCCATCTCTTGCTGTTTTCTGCTTCTTCAACAACTCCAGACACTCATGATTCTCATTAGTAGAAACCACACCTGTTTCTCCCTCTACTACTCTTAGATTTGTTGGGTAGCCCCCTTTTTCACCTTTTGAACAACCACGACCAGGATCACGACCTCATCCTATCCACGTCCACCAGACTTTCTCATTAGGTGGCTTGTAGCACTTGCGAGTTTCCCCTATACACCTATCATACATGAGCTCAAGGCAACCAACACTAATTGCGCACTCAAAAGTCCACACAACTTAGACTGTAGCTTCAGGCGACTCTTTTATTGTATCATTGCAACAATGACTTCTTCCAGTGAAGGGATGGTTGACTGAGTTAGGAGGACTGATCTCCTTTTATCAAAAATTGGGTTCATATCGACTAGAATCTGCATAGTCCTCAGCCGTGCAATGATCTCCCTTTTTTGGAATTCCGGATCTCTACAGCTTGACAGCAATGAGAAGTGATCAAAATCTGCCACAAACACTCAAATTTTATGTAGTGTTCCTGAATCAATCTATCACCCTGTATGACTGCTTTTATCTCAAGCTGAATCTGGAACACTCTCATGTGATTCTTCATTCCAACATAAATTCTCTTTGGCTTTGCCCATCTTTCCCTCACTTCTCAAATGCCATCTACTAAGGATGCAAGACAGAACCATTGAGTTGAGTAGCCAGGTGTAGATTAAGGCATGTGTTATCCTCTACTTATTCTCCTCAGCACTATCACTCTTTGGTTTGTCTGCAGTTAGATATCACTTTAGTTTCTTCCCTACTAAAGTAGTCTAGATCCGTCGAGACCAACTTATATATGTGGTTGGTCCATTAAGCTTCAGCTCCATAGGAGGGAGGTCTAGCTTCACCTGCGTCGGAGCACGTGCTGAGGTAGTGACTCTCTTCGTGACGTTAGTTCCCTATATGAGCCTGACCAAGATCTTCTGAACTTCATAATTTATCTTCCCTAGAAGCTCCAAATCTTTACCTCTTGCACTATTTCCATCTCTTGACATCCTCAATCAGAATGATATAAGCCAATGCCACACAAATCAAATGTCGCAGCCTTATCGATTCCAGTAGTGGTGCTTCAGTAGTGACTGTATCTGGATCCAATCGTGAGCCTTGTACTTCGACTGTATCTCTATCGCGATACTTCACGTGCGATCCCCTCCCATGTACACCGTGATTGTTTTGAGTCCTGTTCCCAACTATCGAGCAACTCCAAGTCAGGATCCTGCCATTGCCTTCCTGCGATCCTTCCAGCTAGCGCGACGTGAGGATGAAACCATGATCCCATCGATCTTGATTCTGTCCCTTCGTCCCACGATCCCTTCCTAGTTACTGTGACATGAGGAAGAGCCCCCGTGCCTTTGTCCCACTGCTTTCTGGTCACAATCGGGATTTAATTGGGCTTCTGTTGTGAGTCGCCTACCATCTTGTTGCCTTGTGGCATTTGCACGGATTATTGATATGGCTGCCAACTCCCCTATTCTCAAATTTGGATTGGTAGATCCACCTGCTTTAATACCTTTCCCTTTGCATCTCCACGGAGAACATGAAAAGCTCCATAGTAAGGTCCTCTAATCTTTATGCAAGTTTCTCTTTGGATAACCAAAGTCCTTCCGAGCTATGATCGTCAGTTGTTTGTTTCCCTCCGCCATCATCCTCAGAATTGCAAGCTTTTATACCAATTCTGGTGTGGTAGCTGCAATCAGAACCAAGAAAGGGAAAAGAAACAAGAGAACAAAAACCTCGACAGGAGAGCGATGCTATCTTACTGATTCTTGCACTTTACATACAAGCATGGGTCGAATCCCCTCTGGCACAACCGAACTTAAGGAGGTGGTACTCGAATTGTCAGACACATTAAGGGTGGTTGGAGGCTCGTATAATACCCTCTGGCCGTTTCTTTATATATATATATATATATATATATAATGGAATTGGTGTCTGCGGGCTGCTCTGCTAGGGTTTCACTTGATGGCGATCTTTGTGCTAAATCCTTCGTTTTTTCACTCCTTTGGCTTTGTCGTTCTCGAAGATGAACCGTTCGTGCATCTGAATTCTCCTGTTTCGATTGTTTCGTCTTCCGCTAGCTTCTCCGTCAGTGTCGGCTCGTGTTGTCGTTTGCTTCGACGCCTATTGAAGCTTGTGTCTGCGCCATTCTTCGATTTCGACGCCGACAACTTTGCACGTTCATATCTGCGTCATTTCTGTCTGTTTCGATGCCTACAACTGCATACCCTGGTTTTCGAGACTTTGCAGTATGAGGCGCCGGCATTTCTTTCGCCTCTCCCTGTTTCGATTTCTGATTATATCGGGCTAGCAGGTCCTTGTTCTGATGGCGCTCCCTCCTTCTGAACTTGGCAAAACCTCCTTTGCCCGCATGGTGGGTAATCCTCAGGTGGAGTTGACAATTGTTTTCCCCTCAAGCTATAAGGATTATCGTGATGGTACAAACAATTGCTCTTTTGTTAAGAAGACAAGTAGAAAAGGGGGGAAAACAACATTCTTTTTTTCTGACTTAAAAATTTCAACCCTGACTGAGAAATTCAAGTTCGCTTTTATTGTAAAATTTCAGTGGTGACACTCATCTATGAAAGTTATCAGAAAGAGTTGATGATCTCAAACTAATAGACAAGTGGAAAGTGAGAATCTTGGATGGGCGACATGTGTTGATTCAATTAACCGTAGCTGAAGACTACACCGAAATTTTCTCAAGTGGTATCCTGACTTTGACCCAAATCATGAAACTTCCACTGTACTGGTTTGGTTTGGTCTAGCTGGTCTCAAGCTACACTTTTTTAATCATCAGGTTCTCTACTCTATTGGGGTTATACTTGGGGAACTTATGAAATCTACCCACTTTCTATCTAACCAAACCTCTGTTGCCAGAATACTTGTGGAAATGAATATTACTTACCTGATATTACTGCAGTCTGGCGGGACACAACTCATAATGGATATTGACAACAAATCATCATGAAACACAAACCTCCTTATTGTACCCATTATAAAATGTTTGGTCATACCCTTGATAAATGCCACATGCTCCATCCTAATTTGAAACTTAAAGTTTAAGTGAATAAGGATGGGTCTAACCCGACTGCTCTTGATATATCTGCTTCACCCGAGGAGGAAACTACTATAAGACTGGATTTGGTGACCGATCTAATTACTCCTATGGACCCCCCTTGACAATACTGTTATTGTTTTTGCGTTTGATGTGATGTTGGATGACTCTGCGGGGCAACCTACACCTTCAAACTCTCTTGAAAACAATACTGAAGGATCATTGCCTACAAAATATAGTGTTCGGACTGATATTCAGGAGGACCTTGTAGCTCCCCATCTTTAGAAAGTATCTGTTGTAGAGGCGACAACTCATACTTCACATATACTAGAAACTATTATGGGTACAACGGTAGGCAATCATTCTACTACAGCTTCACCACCTCATCCGAATGATCAATCTTCGGATGAGGAATGACAGGTTTACATTTTCAGGAGGTAGAAGAAGAATGAAGATCTATTTGAGCTAAGAAATCTAATGGATGATATTTTGATTATTTCGGGTAATGGTACACACCTCACCAATTTGTTAGCTGACTCTCTTCCGAGAACTAGAGGTAGAGGCAGGACTAAATTGGGTTGTCCCCAATTACTTCCGCGCCCTGGTGGTTTGGGTTATTTTTTGTTTTTAT
>JXCR01148371.1:0-24506 GCA_002079205.1 Phalaenopsis hybrid cultivar
TATATATATATATATATATATATATATATATATACATGTATGGCTCAAATTCGGCTCAAATAAATCAATCTAAAGTTTTGGCTCGATGTCGATCCGATTTCTATCTAAACAAAATTTTGAATCAATTTTTGAGTGATTAGAGATCTTAGAGCAAAATTCACAGCCTAATTATGATGAACATATTGATAGAATTTTAAATTTGAGTCTTACTTATCATTANGCTGATCAACCATTTTCTTAAGCTTTGTGTTATATTGAGATGCTAGATGGTTTGTTGATTCAACACACTTTCCTGTATCGCCGCCCTGCCATGCCAACTGGTTTGGTATGCAGCCGATTGGGCTGATGCTGGCTATCAAGAATTTTCTCGCTCCGAGAGCGTGAAGATCCTGAGATTTATCGAACCACAAAGTTTTTGAATTGATTGATTGATTATATAATAGGTGAGATGGATTCATTAGTCTTATTACCTGGAGCTGTCTTCCAAACTGTTGGATGAGTAGATTGCCGAAAGCTTCGGGGGTGTATATGAAGCGCTTGCTTGTGAGTGGTAAGAGATAGTTGTTGATATAGTCGTTGCTTCCTATGGCTACGATGAAGAGAGATTTTCTAATGTGTAGTTGGGTCTTGTTCTGAAGCATTGCGCTTAGTTCTTCAATTGTTGATTTGAAGTTCTGTAGCTGTTGATCCATTGGGATGCGAATTCCCTGATAACCCAAGTAAAGAAGTTGCATCAGTTTTACAATTTATTTTTCTATTTTCATATTTCATACCTAAACATTCATATTTACATGCATACCACTCAAATCCTTAACATCACATCAAAAATAATATTACCATCTTTGTGTTATAAATGTACATAATAATAATAACATACATACATACATACATATATGTATACATGCATATGTTTACGACATCAATGTGTTATAAATGTAAATATCAAACTTTGGGTATGAAAATATGAAAATTCATGAGAATTGTGCGGTATATATGTAATTAAGAGTCCATTTGGGGCAGCCTGAAACGCGGTCCGCTTGCCGGCCGCAGGGGTCGACCTGCGGCCTTCGTTTAGTGTGAAAACTCAAACGCAGTTTCGGATAAGCTGGTGAAACGCGCGAACCAAACGGTACGGAGGAGTTTTGAAAACGCCGCCCACACTTATAAGCTGCCCCAAACAGACCCTAAGTTGTAAGTTGGTGCATACAAACACTTCTCCAGTGTCATTGAGAATTCCGGAAGCTGCAGAACCATAGTTGACTCCATGAATTATGGTGGAGCCATGTGTGGCTGGATTGTTGAATGGAGGAATGAGAGGTAGTCCCAGCATATGACCTGCAAGGTTATAGGCCCCTCAAGAACTTATGCATAACAAGGAAAATCACTGCAAATCAATTTGTTTTGGGGCATTTACATACATACCATCCAATTCATGTGTATTTATATATCTAATACCTATACTTCACTTTTTACATTCATTACACCCAAATCTTTCAAATCACAAAAAAATATCATTGATTTAACTTTTAGAAAGTGAAATGCACATTGCCTTGTATAGATAAGGCAGCTATATATGTAAAAATTAAAGTTTAGGTGTTAGATATGTAAATACTTAAGAATTAAGTGGTATGTATGTAAACCTTTCAATTTTTTTTTGTAGCTATAATTGAGGAGATTACTATTGCCACCTATTAAAATATAAATAATTCTATCAACATATGTTGGTCAAATTTTACTTATGATGAGTTTTAAAAATTTTTATATTAACTTTAAGTTCGGCATGTAAAATATGAATAATTAGGCAAAAATTTATATTATTATTATTATTGTTGTTGTAATAAAACTTTGTAACTTTAATAGAAAATTTTAGACCATATTTATTTTTCCAAATAAAGAAAGATTTAGATATACACCACTCAATTCCTATATATTTACATATATTAACCCATAAACATCAATTCATATGTACATATATATCCTTTTTTTTATGCATGAAAACGATATATTTCACTCTTTTAAAGTTAAAAAAAAGTTGTATTTTTTTATGACAATACATAAAAATAATGGGTGGAAAGCTGTAAATACCCCTAAAAAAATAAAAATAATAATAAAAGGTAAAACTAACCCAAATGATCAACAACTGTTCCGCCATTGCAGAACCTCCCCGTCGTCCCCTCAGGAAAATCTATCCCATGCGGCCTATAATCAGCTCTGNTTATAAATGTAAATATCAAACTTTGGGTATGAAAATATGAAAATTCATAAGAATTGTGCAGTATATATATAATTAAGGGTCAGTTTGGGGCAACTTGTGTGTTTCAGGATAAGCTGCTTATCCTGAAACGCGGCCCGCAGGCCGTCCGCAGTGGTCAACCCACGGCTTGCGTTTAGTGTGAAAACCCGAACGCAATTTTGGATAAGCTGGTGAAACGCGTGAACCAAACGGTACGGAGAAGTTTTGAAAACGCCGCCCATACTTATAAGCTGTCCCAAACAGACCCTTAGTTGTAAGTTGGTGCATACAAACACTTCTCCAGTGTCATTTAGAATTCCGGAAGCTGCAGAACCATAGTTGACTCCATGAATTATAGTGGAGCCATGTGTGGCTGGATTGTTGAATGGAGGAATGAGAGGTAGTCCCAGCATATGACCTGCAAGGTCATAGGCTCCTCAATTTTCACTGCTCTTGAACTTATGCATAATAAGGAAAATAACTGCAAATCAAATTATTTTTACATTCATAACACCCAAATCTTTCAAATCACAAAAAAATATCATTGATTTAACCATTAGAAAGTGAAATGCAGATTGCCTTGTCTAGATAAGGTAGCTATATATGTAAAAATTAAAGTTTAGGTGTTAGATATGTAAATACTTAAGAATTAAGTGGTATGTACGTAAACCTTTCAAATTTTTTTTGTAGCTATCATTGAGGAGATTACTATTGCCACCTATTAAAATATAAATAATTCTATCAACATATGCTGGTCAAATTTTACTTATTATGAGTTTTAAAATTTTTATATTAACTTTAAGTTCGGCATGTAAAATATGAATAATTAGGCAAAAAATTATATTATTATTATTATTGTTGTTGTAATAAAATTTTGTAACTTTAATAGAAAATTTTAGACCATATTTATTTTTCCAAATAAAGAAAGATTTAGATATACACCACTCAATTCCTATATATTTACATATATTAACCCATAAACATCAATTCATATGTACATATATATCCTTTTTTTTATGCATGAAAAGGATATATTTCACTCTTTTAAAGTTAAAAAAAGTTGTATTTTTTTTATGACAATGCATAAAAATAATGGGTGGAAAGCTGTAAATACCCCTAAAAAAATAAAAAAAATAATAAAAGGTAAAACTAACCCAAATGATCAACAACAGTTCCGCCATTGCAGAACCTCCCCGTCGTCCCCTCAGGAAAATCTATCCCATGCGGCCTATAATCAGCTCTGGCCAGCGTTAACAGCTCATTATTATTTCCCGGGTCGACTAATGAATCTCCGAACACGAACACCGCCGGAGCCTTCGCTTCTCCGGCGACTTCTCCGGCGGTCAAACTCCCCCACACCCACCAAAGAAGCAGCGTGCAGCAGCTGAACAACAGAGAAGCCATGCTCTCTCAAACACCTCACACAACTTTCAATTTACCCAATAGCAGTTAATGTTTATGCTGTCTTCAACCGTACCCCTTTTCCATATTCATGCTTTCCTTCTACTTTCAGAACCAGACGTAAGAGAAGAGCTGTGCCCTTATTTTAGGTTATAATCTCATATATCTCCTCAATTTAATGAAATTTACAACGTTATGGCGATGAATGCGATTTCCTTTTCGAAGGGATAAATGACGCCCAAATGAAATTTAAAAAAATGGAGATTCGTTCTGGTCTTAGTGCAATGGATGCATTGTCAAAATAAATATGAACAGTTAATTTCTCATTAGTTCTAATGCAATTTGTATTAGGTATACTAACATATATAATTTTCGCCTAGAAGAGCTTGTCTTATGATTTATATTTATTCACTGTCGTTAGGAAAGTTAATGATCCGATTTTGAGTTCAGCTGAAGTCAGCTTGAAATCGGCTTGAATGTATTGAGTGTGGTTTGAAATCGATTGTGACTCATTATGTTTAATTTCGAGTCTGCTTGGCTTGAAATTGAATCGAGCTCGATCCGGCTCGAAATTAAAACTAGTTGGCTCGAATTAAGTTATTTGGATTTGTTCCAGCTCAAAATCGAAACAAGCTAGCTCGAGTTGAGTTTTTTGGATTTGTGTTATATATAAATTACTTCGAGCTTAATTGAGTCAGTTTGAGCCCAATTCATGTATGGCTCAAAATCCGCTCAAATGAATCAATCTAAAGTTTTGGCTCGATTTCGATCCTATTTCAAACTAAACGAAATTTTGAATCTATTTTTGAGTGATTAGAGATCTTAAGAGCAAAATTCACAGCCTAATTATGATGAACATATTGATAGAATTTTAAATTTGAGTCTTACTTATCATTATTTAAAAAACTGTCCTATCTTTTATATTATTAACAAAATCACTCAAAGCATATTTTAATTGTTTTCTTTGTTTTATTACACTATCATATTGAATTTCTTTTTGATCCTACCCAAGTGAAGCTCTCTTTTCTGGCGTGAGGAAGCCCAAAAATAGGCCAAATCTGAAAGTATGAAAGGTACCTCTTAGAGTTCCATTAATGTAAATAATTTATAAGGTGAATATTTTTAAAAAATACTGTTGGGGGGAATGCGTCCCGGCGATGGAATGATGCTCTCGTTTAAGGCGATTGCGCAATGCCTTTCCCACACCGTTGCTGCACATGGCTCCAAATGCAGAAATTAGTTTTACAAATATGTTCTTCTTTAAAATTTTTTATTTAAAAAATAGTCAAATTTATTGTTAGAAATATTATAACATTTTTTACAAAATCAAGCAGTCGCTTATTACAATGAATTTATGATCTACATTCAACTAACCTTCCCAATATCTATATCCAGGTGATGCTTGTTCGGGTCCAATTGTTAAGACTTTACAAAAATAAAGTTGTGGCATTTACATAAATACCACTCCAATTCTTATGCATGCACAAACATGACTATATACCTAAACAATACCTTTTTATATGAAATCTGACACGGAGGCAGGCACTCGGCGGAAGCTGCATAATTAGCCTGTTTTCACGGTCTAAGCCCATGTGCCTGAGTGACTGGGTCGAGCTTACCAACCGAAGTGATTGCAGTAAGCTCACTTGCAAAAGTGCGAACCACCAAGATTTACATGCATGCCTTAGAATTCTACAGAAACTTATTACTGATAACTTTCTCATGTGATTCTAAAATTTGAGTATTGTTTATGTAGAATATAAAAAACATGTTTATTAAATTGTATGTGAATCCTAACGCTTTGTAGTTATACAATATTGTCTTAGATATTGTTATTGTTATTTATATTAAAGATATATTAGTGTGAACCACTATTGTGTGGTAATAAAATTGTGGCGGTAGAAAGATATATTAGTGTCTTAGTGTTGTATAGAGAAAAATAGCAGAGAGAACAACATCAGTCTTTATTTGGAAAATCTAAATGGGTAAAAACTATAGGATTTAACATTCCAATAAGGGATTCACGAAATACATTGGGGAAGTGGACGTGATCAGACTATTGTGAAGGAAGATTGAAGGTAGAGGTCATATGCTAGAATATGATGACAATGTATTCGAAAGCGACATTGTGATGGCCACGGGACGACGACCATGACTTGGTAGCGGTGTTTTGGAGGTAGCGACCCAACGATAACGGTCAAACTATAGCCATGGTAGTGGTCAGGCAGTGATGGTTTGGTTGTGGCAACGACAGTAATAGTTTGACAATGAAAGTCCTAGCCAAACAACAGTGAGATGACAATGGTGGAAACAGGACAACGATAGTACAACACCGATGGTGGTGGTGCCCAGGCAATATTAGTCAAACGGTGGTGGCGATGGTCTGACTGTGTCGACGATGGTAGACAAACAACTGTGATCTTTCATTGGTGATAACTAGACGATTGTGGTTTGATGGTGGTACTATGGTGGTCTAGCGATGGTGATTTGGCAATGACAGTAATAGTTCGGTGGCAATCATGGTCTTAGCGGACCAACCATGGTTCAATGATGGCGGCGACCCAACATCGGTGGTCCAAAAGCAACAATGTTGGGGGTCGGGAAGTAGCGTTCACACAAAGATTTAGAATTTTTAAATCTTCCAAGTACATTTTTTAATCATGATTTCTCACGTGAAAGCTCATTCTAGGTTTTTATTGGTATTCTACTATATTTGTTTAAGCTATAAAACACTTCCATCATATAATTTATCTTAATACATTTTATCAACATTAATCACTAGAACACTTTAAAATTGAAAAAATATTTACTTGCACCTTTTACATATATATCATTTTATATTTAATAAAATCCAATCAGAAGCAAATTTAAATTTGATTCAATTGATTATTCATTAAAACTAAAAAAATTATTTATTAATAATTTAATATAAAAAATCATTCACTCATTACAAATTTTAATATTTTTAGTAAAATTATAAGAAAAATTTAAAACAATTTAAGATTTTTTATTTTATAAGAAAATTTAAATACTCATAGACTCACTCAGCTCGATTACAACTCTAGGCATTTGATCATTACAGAAATAAAAAACAAGGCCAACAGAAANTCTAGGTTTTTATTGGTATTCTACTATATTTGTTTAAGCTATAAAACACTTCCATCATATAATTTATCTTAATACATTTTATCAACATTAATCACTGAACACTTTAAAATTGAAAAAATATTTACTTGCACCTTTTACATATATATCATTTTATATTTAATAAAATCCAATCAGAAGCAAATTTAAATTTGATTCAATTGATTATTCATTAAAACTAAAAAAATTATTTATTAATAATTTAATATAAAAAATCATTCACTCATTACAAATTTTAACATTTTTAGTAAAATTATAAGAAAAATTTAAAAACAATTTAAGATTTTTTATTTTATAAGAAAATTTAAATACTCGTAGACTCACTCAGCTCGATTACAACTCTAGGCATTTGATCATTACAGAAATAAAAAACAAGGCCAACAGAAAAATAACAGAGGGTAATTATTATAACGATGCATTAATTGAAAAAAATTAAATAAACACAAATTACAATGATGAATACATATATATATATTATAATAGTTTAAACCTAAAAAATTAATAATAATAATAATAAGCACGAGCTTTCTTCCCTTCAGCAGACATGCGCAACAAGAAAATCGGTAGCAGAAATGAACGCCTCGATACACATTCACCATTCTCTTATAATAATATAAGATAAAAGATTTAATAAAAAGAATCAATGTGTAGCCATTTCAGCCCTCTTCCACCTCACAAGGGAAACAAGGAATTCCATCACCTGTCAAAACAATAAGATATCATTGCAGAAATCAGTTAAAACTAGCATTTTTATCATACTAATTATATCAAGTAAAGATGAACATAAAGTTTTGATATTTTAGGCATTTAGTATGTATTTGCATATCTAATTCCAACACTTCCATATTTACATTTATATAGCTCAAAAACTTTTATCACATAAAATAGCACAATTATTAACTTTTTAAAAATTTTCATGCACAAGTTTACCATTCTGAAGTGTNGGTGATGTAAAAAGTTAGTACTTCATAAAAAAAGTCTTCCAACTTTTTCAGTATTCCGAATGTATACCTTCATATCTACCAGGCGGTAATGTACAGAGACGCAAAATTTGTTGTTCTCAACTTTTGAGCCGATAATGTCCTTAGTATTCTCAATGAGCAATCTAAAAACCTGTTAGAAAAAAATTAGATTTTGCTCATTATTTGGATAAATCACAACTGTCTCAAAATAATGCTGTTAGATTTATTTTAACAATTAAGTATAGAATACCTCGTCGATCATTGGTAGAAACTCACTTGCAGGTTGGAACAAGTTCACTTCTTTACCCTGCTCAAGAGAGAGTAATTGAAATTGAACACAAATCAATTTGGGAATAAATAAATAAATAACTATAAAAAATAGGCTATCTGAACCAAAATGCAAACAGCGACTCAGAAAAAGATGCTTCACCCGTTCATCCATGNTGGGAAGTGGAGGTGATCAGACTGTTGTGAAGGAAGATTGAAGGTAGAGGTCATATGCTAGAATATGATGACAATGTCGTCGAAAGCGACATTGTGATGGCCACGGGCCGACGACCATGACTTGGTAGCGGTGTTTTGGAGGTAGCGACCCAACGATAACTGTCAAACTATAGCCATGGTAGTGGCGGGCAGTGATGGTTTGGTCGTGGCAACAACAGTAATAGTTTGACAATGAAAGTCCTAGCCAAACAACAGTGAGATGACAATAGTGGAAACACGACAACGATAGTACAACACCGATGGTGGTGGTGCCCAAGCAATATTAGTCAAACGGTGGTGGCGATGGTCTGACTGTGTCGACGATGGTGGACAAACAACTGTGATCTTTCATTGGTGATAACTAGACGATTGTGGTTTGATGGTGGTACTATGGTGGTCTAGCGATGGTGATTTGGCAATGGCAGTAATAGTTCGGTGGCAATCATGGTCTTAGCGGACCAACCATGGTTCAATGATGGCGGCGACCCAACATCAGTGGTCCAAAAGCAACAATGTTGGGGGTCGGGAAGTAGCGTTCACACAAAGATTTAGAATTNAAATGAAAATTAGATTCAGAAGCATATTTCAACAAATATTTAAAAAAAAAACTTTTTTTTATTTTTTATTTTTTTATTTTGGTTTATTTATTTTATTTTTGTGGCTACCTTGAAAGCATCCTCATCGGTACGATCGTCCCCAACATATATGGGAAGCACATCATCACGATTATTTAGGCCGAGGGATTCGAGCAGGAATTCAACAGCTNTAAAGAAAATTAGATTCAGAAGCATATTTCAACAAATATTTAAAAAAAAACTTTTTTTTTATTTTTTATTTTTTTTTTTGTTTATTTATTTTATTTTTGTGGCTACCTTGAAAGCATCCTCATCGGTACGATCATCCCCAACATATATGGGAAGCACATCATCACGATTATTTAGGCCGAGGGATTCGAGCAGGAATTCAACAGCTTTCCCTTTGTTCCAGTCTATAACAGGGCGGATTTCTAAAACCTATACCAGCCATGAAAATAAATTAAGATTCAGTAACCAAGAAGAGCGTCACCAAGACGAAAACCAGAATGTATTTTGTGGGGCTCTGTCACTACCTTCCGCCCATAAGTTAGTCTTAGACGAGGATAGTTTTTGAGTATATCAAAAACTCGCTGGGCAATCAGATCCCAACTCTGAAACGCACAAAAAAACNAAAAACGAAAACCAGAATGTATTTTGTGGGGCTCTGTCACTACCTTCCGCCCATAAGTTAGTCTTAACCGAGGATAGTTTTTGAGTATATCAAAAACTCGCTGGGCAATCAGATCCCAACTCTGAAACGCACAAAAAAACAAAGAATAAAAAAAAGGTGATGTAAAAAGTTAGTACTTCATAAAAAAAGTTTTTTTAACTTTTTCAGTATTCCGAATGTATACCTTCATATCTACCAAGCGGTAATGTACAGAGACGCAAAATTTGTTGTTCTCAACTTTTGAGCCGATAATGTCCTTAGTATTCTCAATGAGCAATCTAAAAACCTGTTAGAAAAAAATTAGATTTTGCTCATTATTTGGATAAATCACAACTGTCTCAAAATAATGCTGTTAGATTTATTTTAACAATTAAGTATAGAATACCTCGTCGATCATTGGTAGGAACTCACTTGCAGGTTGGAACAAGTTCACTTCTTTACCCTGCTCAACAGAGAGTAATTGAAATTGAACACAAATCAAATTGGGAATAAATAAATAAATAAATAACAATAAAAAATAGGCTATCTGAACCAAAATGCAAACAGCGACTCAGAAAAAGATGCTTCACCCGTTCATCCATGGATCTAATGCAGTTTGGATGGCTCGTGACACATTTAGAATCTCTGACTGGGCCAATTATGTCCATACCATGGCTACCAGCATAATAGAGTTCATTCAGCCCAACAAATCCGTGAACCTGGAAACATAAACCAGCCTTAAGTAAGAAAAAATTAGAACAAGAAAAAAATTTGCTGTCGTAAAAATGAAACATAAGTACCTTATCACGACTTCTTCCACTTATAATGGCTGTTGGAAAATAACTTGCAGCAACTTTGACAGCAGTACGCATCTACAATGAAACAAAACATAAAATTTTGGATACTTCTAAGGCTCAATCTCCCTATATATATATTTGACAATCATCACTTACCGCACTGGACATAAAAGCATGTTCGGGATTGTCCACAATAGGTGAAAGAGTTCCATCATAATCCAAGAACAGGGCTACTATTTTCCCCTTGGCATAGTTTGTGATTTTCTCAAACGACGATAAAGCTGAAGGATAAATACTCTACAGAACAGAAACCATTCTTTATCAAAATTAACTTCACTGAACAGAATTCTCAAAAGACCAACAAAAGGTGGAAAAGAATGTACCACCCAAGAGAGATACAGTGTATCAGCATCTTCAGGAGCTGTATCAAAGTTGATTTCTTTGTTGATCTTTTTATTAGGAGGCGATGAAGCTTTCATGGCATCCAGCCAGCCAGTAGAACGGACATCATCGAGTTTGGTACAGAAAGCTCTTCTTCTGGGAATGGTTAAATGCAGAGTAGAAGAAAATGTTGTGGAGTATGGCGCTAAATTAGCTGATCTGCCTAGTCTTGACATATTCACAGGGACTTGATCAGCTACAACAGGAGAACTATGATTGGGCTTTAGATCCATGTGAGCTTGACCAGTTTCAAATCCTAGAAACCCTCAAGTTTGATGTAAAGTTCAAAAATAACTGTAGCCGCTTCTGGTTCTTTTGTTTGACAAATTTAACATCTACCCGACCATTTTATCAATGAAGAACCACCTCTTCAGACTTTTCTTGTCGTTGCAGTTAGGGGAGCAATCCATTAAGCGCAGGTTTCCAGGAATCTGACGGTTGGGAGCTCGTTAGAGTAAAGTTATACAAAACAAATGACTTTCGTTTAGGGATCATTTGATTGCTTGAAGTTAAAAAATATGTTTTAAAAATGATGAATTTTCTACAATATAGACTTTAAACTCTACAAAAACCTTCAAAATCACTCAAAAGAGAGGATTTTATTTTTCCATTTTTAAAATAACTTTAAAAAAATTATCAAATTCAAATGCATGTTTTCCATCTACAAGTAATCAAAATGAGGGGACAAGAAAATGGTAAATATTATTACCTTCTCATAGCTATACCGCATTTATGGCAGTCGGCAAGACATTTGGGCAGATGACATGTTTGTTCCAAAGACTGGAATTTAACTTCAAACTTCAACAGGAAAAGCCGAAAGGCTGTAAAAGTTAAAATGAAAACACGCATGAGTTCTTAATCCAACTTTTGTTTGTACATGTAGTTCTCAGCTACAACTCCATTTAAAGCAACAATGCTTGATTTACTAATCTTATAAAAAGGTTAAAAAAAATCCTTAATAAAAAGGTAATACACCGCCAACCAAAAAAATAAAAATTAAAAAAAACCAAGAAGCTGAACTTCCAACACATAACAGATAGGTACATATACGGATGATAATATATTTGATACAAATACATAAAATTTTAAAAAAAAAACTATTGCAATTCTGCCGTTTTAATAACTAAGAAAAGAATCCTGCAAAGAGGATCCATTCATTAAGATGAAATATCTTCAAAAAAAACTCAAACATGAACACGCCAACTTTCTGATTTAAGCCAAAAGTAGACATTTTTGTGGCATAAAGATACCGCAAAAAACATATGCAAGTGAAAGAAAAGGGGATCAGAAACAGTAAGTTCGAGAATAAACTACTAGATCATTATATGACGAGCATAGCCAACATGAAAAAAAATAAAAAATATCAAATCAGTATGATTTCCTAAACAGCTCACTATTCTTTTTTTTAGCGAATTTAATGGGATACGCACCCCTCACCTCTTTCTAGAAAGGCTCTCATCTGACCGCTGTGCTTTGTACAAAAACGATGGAAAATCGCAAAAACTCTTGTACTCACAAGGAAAATAAAAATATTATAGGAAAACGATTTCAGAGTAATTGGAGACTAAGTTATGGTCAATGGTCAACGAAGAAGGCACATCTCAAGAAATCGCGTCAGCCGAAAGCTGAGTACGAAAATCAGAAGTAGCTGTTGCTACAAACTAGCAGTCGGCCTGAAACCCGGAAACCGCGGAGAAGACGAAAGCCCCGTCAACCAATGGGCTTCCCGTGGCCCAGCTCCCTTCTTAAAAGAATCAACGATTTATCAATAAAAAGCCAAAACGAGCACACTTTCCACCTAACTTTCTGGTTTTTAATTAGTTCTTCTGGATGGGTCAAATTTTAACTTCTATGCATTAAAGAAGTCTTCCAACGTAACAAAGAAAAGTTAAAAACGGCAAATCTACTTCTGGAAAAAAAAGCAAAAAAAGAAGTTCTAATGGACGGTGAGAGTTGCTTCAATGAAAATACCAAAAAAAAGAAGAAGCAGAAAGGCATAGACCTTTCTTTCTATTCAGTCGTTTTCCGCCGTATAAAACCAGGCAGAGAACAGTTGGCAGAGAAAAATCACGACCAAAAAAAAAAAAAAAAAGATTAAAAAAAGCACTTTCAACCCATCAAACAGGGGACGCCCTGCATCACATGGGTAATTCTACAATGCAACCTACAAAACCCAAAAAAAAAAAATCAAGCAGATCCCAAAGTTTATTTAGATAGATCTTTACCTGGGAACTAAATCAAGGGAATGCTAAAAATAACATGAATTTACGATAAAAACTAGCAAGCTACGTTTCCCAGGAAACTAAATCCAGGAATACAATACAACAAATATTAGCAAGTTACGTAAAAATTAAAATCAAATTATTCAATGACTGAACAATTTAGCCGAATCGGAATTGGTAAAACAAAACCAGTGATACAAAAACACACACACACACACCCAAACACAACCAAGAAATCAATATCTCAAACAGCACCAAAAACAATTTGAATGATTCAAAACCCTCTTATCTAACCTACCCCTCAACGCAAAAACATCTCAACCAAACAACATTACAGATTAAAAATGATAAAAAACTAGCAAATGTAGCGATGAATACCTGTAGACTAATCCCGAGCCTATATCAAATGCGAAGAGAACACGGAGGCGGGAAGAAGAAACTGAAGAAAAGAAAAACCGAAGCAGCGAAAAAGAACAACAGAGCAAAATCCCGTGAACAAAACCTCAACAAAAAGAGCGAAGGGGAGAAAAAGGAAGAAGATGACCGGGCGGTGCCCTAGGGCATTTATAGTTTCGAAATGGAGAAAACGTGCCCTCCAAGAAAATGACATTGCTAAAATATTTTCTAGAATAATTAATTAGTTCGAGAGAAAAACGCTACACCTTACAAAATTAAGACTAGTACCTACATACTGTAACAACCAATTAAGACCCAAATATAGACTAGATGACGTGGAATTCTTACGGCCTCAAAATAGCGGGTTTCTTTGTAAGTGTCCGCTAGGGTGTTCATTCATGTTAGAGAGCTTTTCAAAAAACGACAGGCTGTGAGGCGGGTGAACTGATGGCCCCGTGTTATCGACGTGTCAACTTGCTGGAATGGAGCTGGTCCCATTTGACGGTCATGTTCGGCGGGCTGCTGTGGGTATTCGCTCTAGTCATGTCTGCGCGGGAGAGTGGTTGAGTGTGGTCCCCAGTGGCGCTGGCGCTGCGTTGGGTTTATGGGTCGAATCGGGCCGGGCTGGGAGTTTGGACTGTATTATGGCCCGAAAGCATTGTCGGGCGGGCCACCGACCAAATAATAGAGATGTGGGGACCGCCAACCTCGTGAGGCTGTCCCCAACTAACCCCAATGAATCTACTTAGTTGTTTACCATCTGATATTTAAATAATTGAACTTGCAATTTTTTTTTTCTGATTTGGAATTTAAGTGTAAAAATGAATATATTTAGAATTTTATTCAAAAATAAAATAAACTATTTTAAAGTATTTTTTATTTTGTTTAGAAGGTATTTATGCCCATAATATTTTGATTTTGGGGTGAATGTGAAAACTCCTCCATCAATACAATAGTTAAGCTCATTTAGCATTATTGTTAATAAAGGAAAATGTATTTGTATTTCTTGGTGTGTGTTTTTCATTGTACAGAGGATGTTATTTATATAATTATTTTAAGATTCAAAATAAGAAAGAAAATAAATATATAGTGGAAATTAAGTTTAGACATCAGCATATAGAATAGACGTTAATTACACCATATAAGGGCAATTAATATCATTACATCATATCAAGGCAATAAATGTCATTTGATTTATTTCCTAACAATTGTTATTTTCTGATTTTTTTTATTTTTTTATTTTATTTAAAAAAACTTAATTATTATCATTTTTACACAATTTCATATTTTTAAAATAAAACAATTTAATTTTAATATTTTTTTTAAAAAATAACTATTATAATGAAACATATTTGTTATTCAAGTCAAAATATAAATGAAACAAAAATAGAAATTACAAGTAAAAAAATATAAACAAAAGTGATTCCAAACAACCATAATTTTTTGGCAAACATATGAATGTAAGATTTATTGCACATGCTATCATGTTAAAGTGATTCTTTTTCTATTTTTTGGGAAAGAAATTGCTTAGATATGGGACTTATCGAACATTTTCTAGAATGATAAAACATAGCTGAATTCGGTTGCACATCACTTCCATATGTACAACATATTATTTTTTTATTTCTATGTGACTCTTCTCATCATTTCTAAACTAGAAAAAAAAATTGATGCATGTCAGATCATTCATGGTGGTAGAGTAATAAATTTACGTTTTGAAATTGTACAAATATCCAACACACACAACTAAAAGATAAAAAGATTTGAGGAGATACCTCTATTTTTTTCTTCAAAAACTTTAGAAACGGGAAAAACCACTGGATCCATCACAATTAAAATAATTCACTAGATAACTAAATGTACATAAGCCTCTCTTCTCNGCAAGATTTTATTTTTCAATTTTTAAAATAACTTAAAAAAATATCAAATTCAAATGCATGTTTTCCATCCACAAGCAATCAAAATGAGGGGATAAGAAAATGGTAAATATTATTACCTTCTCATAGCTATAACGCATTTATAGCAGTCGGCAAAACATTTGGGCAGATGACATGTTTGTTCCAAAGACTGGAATTTAACTTCAAACTTCAGCAGGAAAAGCCGAAAGGCTGTAAAAGTTAAAATGAAAACACGCATGAGTTATAATCCAACTTTTGTTTGCACATGTAGATAACAACTCCATTTAAAGCAACAATGCTTGATTTACTAATCTTATAAAAAGGTTAAAAAAAAACCTTAATAAAAAGGTAATACACCGCCAACCAAAAAAATAAAATAAAAAAAAAACCAAGAAGCTGAACTTCCAACTCATAACAGATAGGTACATATACAGATGATAATATATTTGATACATATACATAAAATTTAAAAAAAAACAATTGCAATTCTGCCGTTTTAACAACTAAGAAAAGAATCCTGCAAAGAGGATCCATTCATTAGCATAAAATATCTTCATAAAAAACTCAAACATGAACACGCCAACTTTCTGATTTAAGCCAAAAGTTGACATTTTTGTGGCATAAAGATACCGCAAAAACATATGCAAGTGAAAAAAAAAAAAAAACTTCTACAAAAAGGATCAGAAACAGTAAGTTTGAGAATAAAGTACTAGATCATTATATGACGAGCATAGACAACATGAAAAAAAATAAAAAATATCAAATCAGTATGATTTCCTAACAGCTCACTCTTGTTTTTTTAGCGAATTTAATGGGATACGCACGCCTCACCTCTTGCTAGAAAGGCTCTCATCTGACCGCTGTGCTTTGTACAAAATCGATGGAAAAATCGCAAAAACTCACAAGGAAAATAAAAAATATTATAGGAAAACGATTTCACAGTAATTGGAGACTAAGTTATGGTCAATGGTCAACGAAGAAGGCACATCTCAAGAAATCGCGTCAGCCGAAAGCTGAGTACGAAAATCAGACGTAGCTGTTGCTACAAACTAGCAGTCGGCCTGAAACCCGGAAACCGCGGAGAAGACGAAAGCCCTGTCAACCAATGGGCTTCCCGTGGCCCAGCTCCCTTCTTAAAAGAATCAACGATTTATCAATAAAAAGCCAAAACGAGCACACTTTCCACCTAACTTTCTGGTTTTTAATTAGTTCTTCTGGATGGGTCAAATTTTAACTTCTATGCATTAAAGAAGTCTTCCAACGTAACAAAGAAAAGTTAAAAACGGCAAATCTACTTCTTGAAAAAAAAGCAAAAAAAGAAGTTCTAATGGACGGTGAGAGTTGCTTCAATGAAAATACCAAAAAAAAGAAGAAGCAGAAAGGCATAGACCTTTCTTTCTATTCAGTCGTTTTCCGCCGTATAAAACCAGGCAGAGAACAGTTGGCAGAGAAAAATCACGACCAAAAAAAAAAAAAAAAAGATTAAAAANTCAAAGAAAAGTTAAAAACGGCAAATCTACTTCTGAAAAAAAAAAAGCAAAACAAGAAGTTCTAATGGACGGTGAGAGTTGCTTCAATGAAAATACCAAAAAAAAAAAAAAAGAAAAAAGAAGCAGAAAAGCATAGACCTTTCTTTCTATTTAGTCGTTTTCTGACGTATAAAACCAGGCAGGGAACAGTTGGCAGAGAAAAATCACGACCAAAAAAAAAAAAAGATAAAAAAAAGCAGCTTCAACACGTCAAACAGGGGACGCCCTGCATCACATGGGTAATCCTACAATGCAACCTCCAAAACCAAAAAAAAAAAATAATCAAGCAGATCCCAAAGTTTATGTACATAAATCTTTACCTGGAAACTAAATCAAGGGAATGCTAAAAGTAACATGAAATTACGATAAAAACTAGCAAGCTACGTTTCCCAGGAAACTAAATCCAGGAATACAAGACAACAATTATTAGCAAATTACGTAAAAATTAAAATCAAATTATTCAATGACTGAACAATTTAGCCGAATCGAAATTGGTAAAACAAAACCAGTGAAACAAACACACACACACACCCAAACACAACCAAGAAATCAATATCTCACACAGCACCAAAAACAATTTGAATGATTCAAAACCCTCTTATCAAACCTACCCCTCAACGCAAAAACATCTCAACCAAACAACATTACAGATTAAAAATGATAAAAAACTAGCAAATGTAGCGATGAATACCTGTAGACTAATCCCGAGCCTATATCAAATGCGAAGAGAACACGGAGGCGGGAAGAAGAAACTGAAGAAAAGAAAAACCGAAGCAGCGAAAAAGAACAACAGAGCAAAATCCCGTGAACAAAACCTCAACAAAAAGAGCGAAGGGGAGAAAAAGGAAGAAGATGACCGGGCGGTGCCCTAGGGCATTTATAGTTTCGAAATGGAGAAAACGTGCCCTCCAAGAAAATGACATTGCTAAAATATTTTCTAGAATAATTAATTAGTTCGAGAGAAAAACGCTACACCTTACAAAATTAAGACTAGTACCTACATACTGTAACAACCTATTAAGACCCACGAATAGACTAGATGACGTGGAATTTTTACGGCCTCAAAATAGCGGGTTTCTTTGTAAGTGTCCGCTAGGGTGTTCATTCATGTTAGAGAGCTTTTCAAAAAACGACAGGCTGTGAGGCGGGTGAACTGATGGCCCCGTGTTATCGACGTGTCAACTTGCTGGAATGGAGCTGGTCCCATTTGACGGTCATGTTCGGCGGGCTGTTGTGGGTATTCGCTCCAGTCATGTCTGCGCGGGAGAGTGGTTGAGTGTGGTCCCCAATGGAGCTGGCGCTGCGTTGGGTTTATGGGTCGAATCGGGCCGGGTTGGGAGTTAGGACTTGTATTATGGCCCGTGGGCATTGTCGGGCGGGCCACCGACCAAATAATAGAGATGTAGGGACCACCAACCTCGTGAGGCTGTCCCCAACTAACCCCAATGAATCTTCTTAGTTGTTTACCATCTGATATTTAAATAATTGAACTTGCAATTTTTTTTTTTCTGCTTTGGAATTAATGTGTAAAAATGAATATATTTAGAATTTTATTCAAAAATAAAATAAACAATTTTAAAGTATTTTTTATTTTGTTTAGAAGGTATTTATGCCGATAATATTTTAATTTTGGGGTGAATGTGAAAACTCCTCGATCAATACAATAGTTAAGCTCATTTAATATTATTGTTAATAAAGGAAAATATATTTGTATTTCGTGGTGTGTGTTTTCCATTGTACAAAGGATGTTATTTATACAAGTATTTTAAGATTCAGAATAAGAAATAAAATAATTATAGAGTGGAAATTAAGCATAGACATCAGCATATAGAATCGGCGTTAATTACACCATATGAGGGCATTTAATGTCATTACACCATATCAAGGCAATAAATGTCATTTGATTTTTTTCCTAACAATTGTTATTTTCTGATTTTATTTTTACTTTTTATTTTATTTGAAAAAAACTTAATTGTTATCATTTTTACACAATTTCATATTTTTAAAATAAAACAATTTAATTTTAATATTTTTTTAAAAATAACTATTATAATGAAACATATTTGTTATTCAAGTCAAAATATAAATGAAACAAACATAGAAATAACAAGTAAAAAAATATAAACAAAAGTGATTCCAAATAGTCATAATTTTTTGGCAAACATATGAATGTAAGATTTATCGTACATGCTATCATTTTAAAGTGATTATTTTTATATGTTTTTGGAAAGAAATTGCTTAGATATGAGACTTATCGAACATTTTCTAGAATGATAAAACATAGCTGAATTCAGTTGCACATCACTTCCATATGTACAACATATTATTTTTTTATTTCTATGTGACTCTTCTCATCATTTCTAAACTAGAAAAAAAAATTGATGGATGTCAGATCATTCATGGTGGTAGAGTAATAAATTTACGTTTTGAAATTGTACAAATATCCAACACACACAACTAAAAGATAAAAAGATTTGAGAAGATACTTCTTCAAAAACTTTAGAAACCGGAAAAACCACTGGATCCATCACAATTAAAATAATTCACTAGATAACTAAATGTACATAAGCCTCTCTTCTCTTGAATTAGAGAAAATAGAATTACAATATTTATATATAACAATAGTTCAACAATAATAGCTGTAATGGACCACAAAGGTCATGGTTGATTGTTGTGAAGGCAGTAGCCCGTCATGAATGTTTTAAACGATGATTATAGCACCGGCTAGCTTTTTGTAGATGTCATAGTTGAAAGTCATGGTAGTAATTGGCTACCCTTGATGGTTTCTTTAAGAGTGTCTGTTAGCACGGAGATCGTATTAAGGATTTGTGGGAGTTACTAGTCACATTGGTCGTAGTTGGTCACATATGTCGTAGTGATGAGTTGCTATGACATTTGTTGGTAAGTTGTGAATCGTGATGGTTGTAATTGATTACATAAACTATAGCTGTGAGTTGTAATAACGTTCGTAGATCACACAGGTTAGAGTTAGGAGTTACATGAGCCATGGAGCACGTAGTTTGTAGTTGGTCACATCGACAAAAAAGCATATCATAGGCATGCTTAATGTGCATGGTGGTTTGATAGAGGTCAATGTGTTCAAAGAGGTCAGTTACTTCTTCATATGAGCCAATGCTTGAGAACTTGATACCCGCATCGAGGGGGTGTTGGATGGCCACCTCAATTAAGGGGGAGGACTCTTGAAAGTTACAACGAGGGATTAAGCAATGCCTATCCCCTAAAGGGAATTCTTATCAAACTGTGCCTCATATCTTGATACAGAAGACTGTATCAGGAGCAGTAGTAATACAATGTTATGCAAGGTGAGCTATGTGGATAAATGAGTGAAATTCACAATATTGAGGAGATCAACATCTATGCCTGATAGAGGAAGGGATTCATGGTGAGGAGGGAGCTGGTACGGGTGAGCTCGAGCGGGGCATTTCTGTTGGTTATTGAATATGTGTCAATTAAACTTTATCTAGCAATGCAAGCATTGGTTGTTAGACTCAACTAAGAGTTTATAGATTTCATGTTCGGACACACTCGATACTTGAGGCGCCCTTGCCTGTAGGATAACGTCTTTCAGGGTGGGAAATGATGATGGCATGACATCTTTGGCTATATGATTGTATCCTTAAAGATTCACTACGATAGAATGATTATTTAAAAGCTTTGAATTGCACAAAAATCTAATACACACACAAGTAGTTAAAATAATAGATGGATACATCAGAAGATTTTACTTAGAATACCCAAAAAGGTGGAAACCACAGGTCCTAGCCTAACAAGGATTAAGCCAAAATAGCTTTCTAATTTCAAGTAAACCAATGTCCTATAGGCTTGAAAGGGTCATTCAGTTATAATATTTGTGTGCAAGAGGGTTCGTTGCATAGTATTTAAGAGTGATTGTAGTAGCCAGAACTCTGGTTCACAGCTTCAAAGAGTATCGTTGTAAGTCGTTTGGGACAACACACTGCTCCGTAGAATACTATGTTATTCTGCAACAATATATATGATTGTATTGTGCTAAATAAGAGCAATCATATTCATTACCCTCTGAGAGTGCATAAAGGACATTTACTAATTTAGAGTTTAGTGTCTAAATATGTGGTTAGGTTAAAAGGATACTGGTTGTCACTCTAGAGTTCTCATTTCTCCATCCCCTAAGTGCTAACAATCTCGTTTTAGTTTCCACACAACTGTACCAAAATAGAGATGTTAATCTATCACCATAAAATCTTCAATTTTGTGCACATTAAAGTATATTTCCCTATTTATTTGCACTTAACCCCATGAACTACATTCTGACCCATGAAATTGAATGTGACTTTTATCTTATATCTCTCAATAAATTTTAACATTTCAATTTGTCAGATTAAAAAGTAAATGAAGATTAGAGTTTGAATCATCACAATTTATTGACATTTAAATCCTTACATAACAAAATTAATTCTTTACGAAATCATATCTCATTGTAGGCAGAAGGAAAAAAAGAAGACTATTCAGAATTCATTAGAAAGATATGACAAAACATACATTATATATATAAAAATAAGTTTACAAAACAAAAAAATGAAAGAACACAATTTACACTCATTCTCAAGCAAATCTCTTGAAGTTCCCTTTAAGCACTTTCTCTCTTTACAATCACACTCAATTCTCTTAAAAATTTAATGAAGATGAAATCTCTCACATTCCCTCTCATCTTACAACTCTAGAAGATGTTGACCTCACTTTTGGTTGAGGTCTAGCTTTTCCTCTTTAATAGCCTAGGGTCTAGCCATAGGACTTTCATATTGAATACTTCTAAAGAACTAGAAAATGAACCATCACTATTAGAAATTCTACACTCTTCTTTGCTCAACTTGAATTTCCACATGTTGGTCCTAAACTCTAGCACTTAGTAGGTGGGGTCAGTATGGAGGAGCTCAAAGAAAGTCCCTATAGGATGGTAAAGCTTTAGGACTAACCCTGAGTGTTCTGGTCGTAGTTAGACTAGTTTGCACACACTTTCTTCATGACATCTCCCTACATGAAGTTAAAATGAGTTGTTTGAATAGAATGAAGCATTCTAAAACCGCTAAAAAATAGTCAAGAACTGCCTTACTCCGTCTTAATTCATCTCTGGCGCATTTGACACCAGTTTTGACGCTTCTGGCGCTAGTGTATTGAAGTTCCGCTGTTCAATGGATTTTAGAAATGAGTAAGAAGAGTTTGTCGGATCTTCAGTTCAACTCCTCTTCTCAAACCTTGTTCAAGCTTAGAACTTTCTTCCCTTTCCTGAAGGGGGTATGACTCTATTAATAGGTATATAAGTGAGCTACAGGCAAATTGGTAAAGAGTCCATACCACTCCATCGAACGATCGTGAGAGGTGGACAACTTTTTGTGGACATTTGAGTGTTTTAATGATGTTTGAATTGAGTAACCTTAATCTCGTTGAATTTGTTTCATCCATAAGACTTTTAGATTTGAAATTCGTCTAACTTTTCAATTGAGCAAAAAAACTTCCAAAAATAGTTTAAGGGGTCGATCTTGGGTTGATTTGATTTGTATTGGACCAACTTTGAGGCGTCGAGCCAATCAACGCGAATTTAAGTTTGCTAAAACTAAAGAGTTGGATGATTTTTAATTAAAATTTGAATATTTTTTGTTAAAAAATTTGTCTTGAGATTTATGCCATCTATTGAGATTCATATGAGCTGATGAAAATTTACTCATGACCTATCAAGTATATATGTAAATATGAAGAATATATATATATATATANAATTATCAATCTAAATAATTTAATTATGTTTAGTGTCTTTTGAACTATAATACTTTGAATTAAATTAGAAAATTATTGAGTGTTTAACTCAAAAAAGAATTGATAATCAAAATCCGTAAGGAAAAGCTTAACCAGATATAGTAATCATTGGCAAAAAAAAAGGGGAAATAATGATCAAAAGAAATAAAAAATAGAAAAAGCTCGAGTTTATAAAAATAAAAATTTAAGGGAGGAGAAGCTTATAATTAAGCTAATATTCAAAAATTAGTATCAATTCACTTTTCTAAAATTCAAAGAATCAAAAGCCTCATTAACTTTAATTTAAAATATTGTATTTAAAAAGAAAATACTTGCATTAACATTCTTTGAATGAGAGGTTCAATTAAATTATATATATTTTAGAATTAAAAATTATTATATATTATATATTTTAGAGTTTGCACGCCTATTTCCAGCGGCTTGCCTAGCTGCTCTGGAGATGGCATCGACGTTCCGTTCCTATGCCACTGCAATTGCCAACGACTTTCCTATCCATACTCGTGCTCCTCTTTCAGATTCAAAGACTGGTTTTCGTATAGGTAAATCCTGCAATGTCCCACAATCATTTCACGAGGCTCTTGAAGGTGGTGGCGATCACACCTTCATTAAAAACTGAGAAAAAAAAAAGAGAGTCTGCTCTTGTTCTCACCGAGGTTGAAACCAGCACTCTTGCATCCTCGTCGCGTTTTGCTGTAGTGGAAAATTTTCTTTATGGTCACCCAAAACTTGAGATCATTCAAAAAGAATTTAATGCTATGAAGTTATTGGGCAGTTGGAATATTGGTTTACTTGATGGTCGACACATACTGATTCAGTTGTCCCGCGACGTCGATTACACTCGCATTTTTTCTCGGAAAGTTATCAAGATCGATAACCGTTATATAAAAATTCTGAAGTGGACTATTGGTTTTGATCCAAAAGAAGAATCCCCTATCATTCCAGGTTGGATAAAGTTTATGGGGTTAAAATTATATCTGTTCAACTTGAAAATTCTCTACTCCTTAGCAATTGCTTACGGTAAGCCTCTCAAGGTTGATAGTCCCACCAGACCATATTTGGCTTGTGTTAGTTGAAAGGGATATCATTCAACCAGCTCCGGATGCGATATGGATTGGAATCACTCACAACGAATATTGACAAAAGGTTGAAATAAAACCATACCCACCTTATTGCTCTCATTGCAATATGTTTGGCCACAGCTCTACTATTTGCTATCTTTTGCATCCTCATCTAAGGCCGGATATCGTTAAAGATCAGCAATCTATCATCCATGTTGAAAAGATGCAACCAAATCCTCTTTCCAACACTGCAGTTCTTGACGAAGAACACTATACTACAACTACAGATCCAATTGTGTTTATACCACCGACTGTTATTGAAGAAGACTCACTTACATGTCAAGACACACGAGAGTGCTCATTTGATCCAATAACAGATCAGCAGGTACAGCATGTAGTTGCTTCTAATGTTCAACAATCTGCGCATCTCCAGCACAATTTAGACTAAGATCAGGTGAGTCAGTCTTCGAATGAGGAATGACAGGTCTACTCCAGGAGGAAGAAGAAGAATGGAGGTCGATTCCAGCTTGGGACCATATTGGATGATACATTAGTTATTACTGGCAATGGCAATCATCTTACCGACTTATTAGCTTACTCATTCCTTAAAACTAGAGGCAGAGGTAAGACCAAATTGAATCACTCTTTAGCCACCTGATTTTTGTATTTCAGCACTTTTAGATTTTTTTCTTTAAGTCTCTAATGTACTTTTTTGTATTTTCTAGTTTTGGAACTATTTGTGATTTTTGTGTGGGCAGGGTGTCATGATTGGGCCCTCCCACACATTGTATACTTATCTTTCTTTCTAGTTAATATATTAGCCTTTTTAGGTTTTCTAATTATATATATATATATATATATATATATATATATATATATATATATATATATATATATATATATATAT
>JXCR01148371.1:27485-39387 GCA_002079205.1 Phalaenopsis hybrid cultivar
AGCATCAAGCATACCCATGGGCAACCAGTATGAGTAATGAGGTAAGAAGGCAAAAGAAGTAATGACGTATTAATAAGAGTGCTTCGCCAAGCAAGAGAGAGATACTGAAACCCCCCAAGCATTAAAATTTGTTGGCAGCTTTTGAGTAATTTTGGAAAAATCCACTTTGTTTAAGTCTTACGAGAGCAAGAGGAATCCCAGGCTATTCAAATTCTTCGAACTTCCAAAATTTCAGCATCCTATGAATTCTCCTCCAAACTGCTAATAGCTTTACTAAACAAGAAAATAGATTTATCAAAGTTGATTCTTTAACCGGTTCAACCACAATATCTATCAAGACTCCTGAGAAAGGTGTTAGTAGCTTGAGTAGAAACATTACAAAATAATAGAATATCATTAGCATAGAGACGGAAAAGAGAGGGACCATTCTTGGCAATGCTAAACCCAAACATATGGGCTATCGTAGAGAGCTCGGTGGAAAGCAATTCAAAGCAGAGAATAAATAAATATGGAGACGGGGCAACCCTGATGAAAATAACATTTAAAGATAATCCAAGGAGAGCTTTGAATATTAATAAGACGAAAGAACTTTGAGTACTCGATGAAACCCCTCACCCAATGACACGGGGCTCACCTAGTGCCGAACCGGCTGCTGGACCGGTTCAGCAGGGAAGCCACAGGGGTCGGCCACCCCTGTGTTTGAGNGACTTTTCAATTGAGCAAAAAAACTTCCAAAGATAGTTTAAGGGGTCGATCTTGGGTTGATTTGATTTGTATTGGACCAACTTTGAGCCGTCGAGCCAATGAATGTGAATTTAATTTTGCTAAAAATAAAGCGCTGGATGATTTTTAATTGAAATTTGAATATTTTTTGTTAAAAAATTTGTCTTGAGATTTATGTCATTCATTGAGATTCATATGAGATGATGAAAATTTACTCATGACCTATCAAGTATATATGTAAATATGAAGTATATATATACATATCATGTAAATACGACTAGATAAATATTTTCATGTAGACGCGCCATACAAATCGAAGTTTCCGATGAATTTGTATATTGGCCCGGTATCTTTCGTATGACTACCCCACCTCCTCCCAACATTTACTCTCCGCGGGTTCTGACAGCGAGATTTTACCGGGCCCACCAACTGCTTCTTACACGGGCACGGCGTGGGCCACACAACCCGACTACTCGTCGCTGACGCGGACGGCCCGTTTAAATAAATAAATAAATAAATAAATAAATAAAACTGTGAAAAAAAAGGTTAAATTATTTGCAGAATTCTCCATCGACGTGGATTCGGCGTGTAATCAGTTCGACCTCTGCTGTAATGGAATCTAGATGCCCCCGCCAGAGGGACCCGTTTATGGGACCCATGACGTGGCATGATTTAGGAATCATCGACCTCAGGCCCCGCACCCCCGCCCCTTCATTCTCGGAACAGTAAAATAGTTGCCTAATAAATGAAATCATAAAATAATTTAAATAAATTACAAACGTACCACTTAAANCTTAAATAAACAAAACTGTGAAAAAAAAAGGTTAAAATTCTTTGCAGAATTCTCCATCGACGTGGATTCGGCGTGTAATCAGTTCGACCTCTGCTGTAAAGGAATCTAGATGCCCCCCACAGAGGGACCCGATTATGGGACCCATGACGTGGCATGATTTAGGAATCATCGACCTCAGGCCCCTCACCCCCGCCCCTTCATTCTCAGAACAGTAAAATAGTTGCCTAATAAATGAAATCATAAAATAATTTAAATAAATTACAAACGTACCACTTAAATTTTAATATTCATATTCATATCCTTGATGTTTTACACTTATAAAATAATTAGTTGTACAAAACCATTGGTTATGGTTCCTGTACGGTCCGGCATCTCGCCATAATTTAAGAATGATGTGTACTTAGGGCGCATATACATATGATTAAATGAAAGCTTAACTTTTTTTGGGTGATATAGGTCTCCTTTGGGATGTAGATTCACACAGCACGTGACCTCTTCATTTGATTTTGCATCTGATAATATGCTAAGATTTTCTCTATAAGATTTGAGGGTTTTGAGTTTCTGTGTCTCCTTAATTGTTCAATGTTTGCTTTGTTAATCATTTGATATAGCCTGTAATGCATTGGCGTAAAGCTTGTGATTGAATTTCATCATGTCTTGACTTTTTTGGGCATGCCATATGATTTTGATGTATTTTCATTTCTAACATTTACATGTCACAATACAATACTGAATAGTATTGTAAAAAATTTTGGAAGACTTGGATTGAAGATTTTCGTCATACCACGTAATTCAGATGTATTTGTTGAGTTTTGGAGTCTGGTTCTGACCGCTTCCGCTCCCTCGATCACGAAATGTCGCGATCGCTCCCGCCTCTCTTGTTCGCGAACCGCTCCTGCCAACTCCCCCTGACGTTCGCTAATCGTCGTGCCTCCCTTATTGTTCGCGATAAAAGGTATCGCACGGCTCGTTCAGTTTCTAGGACACGGCCTTTTTTGTATTCTTTTTTGGGCTTTCTCGGGATAGAGGAAGAGAAGCGCAAGCAGTGGTTCCTTGTGGCAGAAGGAAGAAGAAAGAAAAAGAAGAAGATTGTTCTCTATTGGCTTCTTCTTGGTGGCTTTTCATAAAAGAGAAATTGCGTTTATTTCTCTTGTAAGTTTATCTTCTTTGGTGTATCTCGGTATAGAGAGAGAAGAAGAGAGAACAACGAAGTGAAAGATTCCTCTTGTAATTCGAGACGATCGACTGGTGTATATTCCTCAAGTAGTAAAATCCTCTGCAACTCCGTAGATGTAGACAATTTATCGAACCACGTAAATCTGTGTGTTCCGCTGTGTTACTGTTTTATGGTATGAATTTTCTCGTTCTATTTTTTCACTTCGTCAAAGATTGTTCTTCCATTTCATTTTATTCTATGTACCACAACAGTATTAGCATATCTAAAACCAAAATGTCGCATGACTTCATAGTATTGTAGGAAAATATAGGAGGCAAAACAAAGAATTTCGGGCATACCATACAACTCTATCCTATTTATTTTCTAACACCTAAATATCACACTAATGCATGGTAATATAAGAAAATATGGAAGGCTTAAATAGAAAATTTTGGGCATACCACACAATTGTGATGTCTTTACACATCTAAAATATAAATGACACATTACTATGTAATATTATAAGAAAATATTGATGACTTGAAATAGAGAATTTTGGACATACCACACAAATCTGATCTATTTATATATCAAACACCCAAATGTCATAAATGTAAGTTTTTAGAAATCATTGAGAAAAAAATTAGATCCAAATATCTTGTATATTTTCTGTTCTCAATATAGTGATTATAAGTGAAAGCCTTGATGGAAGATTTATAGGGGCTAGATATGTAAATACACAGGAATTAGTTGGTATGTATGTAAATGCCCCAACTTTAACTCATTAACCCCCATTGGAAGTCAATTTTAATGTTCAGAGATCGGGAACAACATAAAATGGTCTAATTTTATGAGAGAAATTAATGAAATTAATGATATTTAGGCACTTATTTTACACTTTTTTTTTCATTTTAATAATCAATCAAGTTTTAGTTCAAAATATTTTAAAAATTATCCCACAAATCGCATATAATTTTGATGAAATTAANCTGTAATTTAAGAAATGCAAGCATTACAATTTGAGAAGAGGAGAGAAATTAATGATATTGTTAAAAAAATCATGATATTTAGGCACTTATTTCACGCATTTTTTTTTCATTTTAAAAATCAATCAAGTTTTAGTTCAAAATATTTTAAAAATTATCCCACAAATCGCATATAATTTTGATGAAATTAATGTAATGAAAAAAATAATTCATGTAATTTTCAGCACGTTCAAAATGATTCTCAAGAGCGTCCACAAGCTACTGATTGGGTTAGTCATAATCACTAATGGCCTACTTCGAATGAGTCTAAATGCACCCTCAAATCTCATATGATCCCTATGAGATGAGTTCAAATCCATGTTCAAAATGTGACACAAGTTTTGATTTCATGCATGGAGTTTTATGGAAAAGGCTCGTTGTTTGCGAACAACTCGTGTTCGATTTTTTTTTAAATAGTTCATGTTCGAATAGTTCGGTAAATAAGCGGGATGTATGCAAATTAATTTTTTAAGCTTGAATTATAGACCATTCGTTTTGCTTGAAATAAGAAAATCGTATAGATATTAATATCTAAGTTTAAATCATCATAAATACTGTGGTGATGTGGTTCTATTTATTAATAATGATGTCTGCAATTATTGGACCAATGTCACCATCATCAACTAAACTCCAATAATCATAATGCATGGCCGTCGCCTCCCGACGATCAATCATCACTCCAACATATTTCACTTTCTCACAAAAGGTGAAGCCAACAATCTAGATATTATAATTATGTGTTCTTCAATTAGGCTATCAAAAAAGCTCGTTGCTCGCAAACAACTCGTATTCGGCTCGTTAAGTAGCTAATGTTTGACTCGTTGGTTAAGTAAACGAGGCGAACACGAACAAGTTTTTAAAGTTCAAATTATAAATGAGCCGAACACGAACAGCTCTTTGTTCGCTCGTGTTCGGCTCACTTTAACTCAAAATAAAAGAAAAAATATAATTATTTATATAATAATATATTACATATATTATTNTCTCGCTCCGAGGTAGTGATTATCCTTAATTTTTCCCTCCTCCACAACCTATTCTTCCCTGTTTTCGTCGTTGTACCTGGCTGCGGAATGCCGAAAATTGTAGCAAGGCTATTTTCTTGCAGACTTGTCTACCCATCATTATCCAGCCCTGCCCTTCCTCCTTATCGTTGCAATCCAAACCACCTTCCTGCAGTTGTTGTCCTTTTCTTCCCACACCCATTTGTTGCATCGTAACACCTATCACTCCAGTAATCCTACCCCAGTATTATCGTTGCTCTCCCGGCACCAATCCTAGTGCCGCCAAACTGCACCCTCCCCTTCTCTGCTCCGCAAAACCCCTTAACATTTCCACCGTTCCCCTCACAACACCCCTCCCAATCTTCCACCCCGCTGCCGCCAGCCGCCTCCCAAACCTTCCAGATGTCACCCCAACCCTCCAAGTCCCCTCGTCAACTGTTGTCAGCCTTCTTTTTGCCTGCTTGCTGTTGTTGCTGCTGCCAGGCTAGGATAAGCTAGGATAACCAACAAGCTACTGCCAAACCTACTTCTAGCCATCCTGCCCTAACAGCCGCCTCCAAAACCACCCCTTACCTACTGTTCAGCCGCCTTATGCTACCCTCGTGCTCGTCTTATCTTTTGTGTTGTTATTTTTTGATTGTCAAGTGTCTTTAACCCTATTGAAATTTAGCAATAATATTGACATTCTTATTATAGTTTGAGTTAACTCTGATATCGGTATCAAAGCTAGCCTAACCATAGTCCTATCCTAGGATTTCCTAGCATCTGCCTTACTCCACCAAAAATTTTCATTCTTATTCCCAAACCATTGCCAAAAATTTGACCTAACCCTAATTTCTCCTTGTTGATTTTCAAAATCAGCACCCCTAAATCATTTTTTAGGCCCCTTCATCTCTCACTCCAAATCCTAGCCATGTCACCCAAGAGATACATGCTTGAGCCTAACTAAGAAGAGACAATGAGAGATTTGTCGACATCAGCAAAGGCTTGCAAACATTGAGGATGAAACACAAAGGAAGATTTCCCTTGGCCGTGATCTAGAGATTCGAAGAGGAGAACGAGAAAATCTGAAGATAAACGGAAGATACAATGTCAGTTCCAACCACCTTACTATAAACAATGTTCAAACCCTAGCTTTAAAAGTGGATAGACCACAACACCAAGCGACCACCACATCTTACAGACAGAGTTTAACCACAAGATCTGACTGTCAAAATACACTCAAGAGAACACCCAAGATGACCCAATTAGAGGAAAAGCTGATTTAGAATAGATGGAATCATTCTGCATCCCGAAATCTGTCACAGACATGAAGTGTTGTAAGTGTCACGGATTTGGGTATAGCAAATTAAATTGCACAACCAGGAAGGTGATCACTTTCACTGATCAGAGAGCAGTTGAAGTTAAAAACATTGATCCGAAATAAGATAAAAACTGTAAAGAGGCTTCTCAATTTTCAGCCAATGAGAAAGACGCCATCAATTCTATTTGACCCCAAGATAGAGATTACAACAAAGGTAACAATAATTGTTCTAGAAGGTAATGACTCTGATGTAATGGGCATTTTGACATAGTACGAGATTGTGGCATTTCGAATTAGCCTTTTGCAAGCGTTGAGAGGAGCATCAGCAGGGCTGACTTTGAATGTCAAAAGGAGACATGATTTTAAGGAGCCGATATAAGATACAGAACAACCCTAGATAAGAGAAATTCAAACCTTTCAGATTTATAGACTCGTCCATGAGTTGCCCCTACTGAGAGAGGTCCCGCATGTGAGGCTCTGTGGTGTCATGCCGGGAAATTTTTAAAGAGTAATTCAGATGTTAGATTTAGCTCAAAATGACACCCATCATCATATTGTCCAGAAAGGAGAGATGAACCCCAACTTTGAAATTTGACTCGCGAGCATGATGGGGAAAAGAATACTTCAATGGGATCCAAGTTCTATCGGTGAAGAAGATGTCTCTCTTGAGTGGTTGCTAGTGAAAATGATGCAACCTGGCACACATTCCACCTAATAGTTGTTCTCTCACATGTTGGGTTATCAGCTACATTCCGCTGAGTACGAGAAGTAGAAGAAAACGATTTCATACTTAAGGGCTCAAGAGTTACATTGCGGGAACCTATATCCATATACAACTCCAACTCAAGATGTCCCAAAAGAGAGTCCATATTTTTTCTATCAAAACGTGTTGTGGAATGCTAACACCTATACGATCAACCTACCAGGAAACTACCATATTTCAGCTACCTTTAACATGGCAAACTTGGCTCCGGGCTATGAGAAACCAGAAACTTTGACGAATGAAGTCGAAGCTACTCCAACCCCGGAAAACTGATGCGGATGCATATTTCCATTAAATGTTTGACTCTTTTTAATGTGTTGCAAATGTTGCACAAATGGGAGTTCTTGTCCTGGATTTCAGATCATTCGATGGTGTTATCTCAAAATTAATGACCCCCTCTTGCTCCCAAATACCATTGGCACCCATTTACTGTCATACTATTTATCAATGTTGGAGATTGTGGATGGCCAAAACACATGGACGGGTTTTTGCTACACCCATTGTCATGGCGGCGATAGTTCTTGAAGCTTTAACCAAGACACATTCCTTTGTCATTTTTGAGCACTGGGGCACAAGTCAGTCGCGTGGACTATTACACCCCCTTTTCTAGTGTCCCCCACTTCAGGTTGGCATAAGGCCAATGTTGATGGTGCGCTACATTATAATGTTTTTGCAAGTATGGGAATTGTTATTCGATTTGATATCGGGTAGATGATTATCTTAGTTGCCACCCATTTCAGCATTGTGACTTTGAATTTGTGAAGATGCAAGCCATTCTGTGTATCTGCCATTTCTTGAAGCCTTGGATGACCGAGGTAAGGGGTAGCATCATTGAAGGCGACAAAGTTAATGTTACGAACTATTTGAGGAAGGCCATGAATCTAAGAAATGGAAGGAAGTGTCGACCCTCTGCCACACTTTTGCTTTTCATAACCAGTACAAACAAGTTATCTTTTATTTTGTTTCTAGGGAGCTCAATAAGGAGGCCAGTTTTTGTGTCCAAAAGGCTATTTTATTTTACATAGCTTTTCTTTTGATAAGGCCCCTGAATCCTCAGAGCTTTTTGATATCCTCCAGGATGACAAGGCCTCTTTCGCACAGAACTTAGGGCCTTTTTTTGTACCTTTTTTTGTATTCCTTTTTTGTTTAATGGAAAATAACCAGTTGCTGAACCGGTTCAGCAAGGGAGCGACAATGGGTCGACCAGCCCTTAGTTCTGCATAGGGTTGCTGCCCATGTGGAGGGGTTTCCCCCTCCTATTTTTCTACGACTATTCATATGTTATTTTAGGGTCATTAGGTCAATTTTGATTGTGATTTATGTTTTGACGGCTTCGACATCTCCTTCTTTTCCCTTCTAGGATTGTATCTGAAAACGAGTGGTGTTCTGGCTGTACCTACCTCTGAGGTAATAATTATCCTCAACTTTCCACTCCTCCACAACTTACCCTTCCCTATCGTCATCGTCGTACATGGTTGCGGACTAATGCGCCCCTAGTGTGTATTATTTTTCTGTATGTTTTATGTCAATTTAAATCTCCAGTAACAGTACCAAAAACTTGACCCGTCCCAAATATTAGGCAGTAATTTAGCTTTAAAAAATATGACCAAAATCTTGACCCAATTTATATTAAGTATTTAATGTGCAAAATAGAAATGTTATATAAAAAACATATAATATAGTTCACACACTAAAAGTTCCACACATGTGCACGTATCGCTTCAAATAATATAAGGTTTTAATTAAAAACCCCAGTATCGATCCCACAGAGAAGCGCAGTAAAAAAACCTTTAGGCTAATTCTAGTCTACTACTATCAAGTCTTAGTTTGGAAGATAAAAATTCTTATGATAATAATATAAATCACAATATTTAAAACATAAAAATTAAAGTAAGAAAGAAAAGTTAAAATGGGTTTAATGAATGCTAATAGAGCTGTCAAAAAAGCTCGTTGTTCGCGAACAACTCGTGTTCGGCTCGTTAAGTAGCTCGTGTTCGGCTCATTCGTTAAGTAAACGAGTCGAACACGAACAGTTCTTTGTTCGCTGGTGTTCGGCTCATTTTAGCTCGAACTTAAAAAATATATATAATTATTTATATAATAATATATTACATATATTATTTATATAATATAATATTATATATATTTATATCTAAATTTAAAATGTAATTGCTCGTTTGGTAACTTGTTTTTGTGTTTTTTTGGTATTCATTTGGTTCAAGTTCGAATCCAACACTTTATATTTATTTTTTCAGTTTAATTTTAACAAGTCAATTTTAAGTCGAACACGAGTAGAACACGAACACACTGTTCAAGAGCCGATTTCAAACACGAGTAATTTTGAATGAGTTGAACACGAGCCAAGCCTGAGCTCGCTCAAGCTAGAATCGTTTACAACCCTATTCTTCAATTAGAAGAAAAAGGGCAAAATTTATATCTCACATATCTACATAATTTAAAAAAAATATTTATATTATATTCAAAATTTTCATTATAATGAATCATATATAATGTGTGACTTAGAAAAATAATATGATGAACCGTAATAAAAAATACTTTATTTTATTTTATTATATTTTTTATCATTAGTTGACAACGTAAAATTTTTCGGAAGGTGTAAAGTTTCTCTTAAAACCAATGGCGATATAAACCGATGGCGCAAGTCTGGTAGGTAAATGAGCTAACAAATACTAATTAGTGGCAGTAATAGAGGTCATTAAGACTCTAATTAAGTATATTTATGATGGGGACTGGTGTTAGTTCAGAGTCAGCGCCAGCTCAAACCCGAGTCACTTAATGGTGATTATCACTATTTTTGGGCTGAGTTTAGACCTGATTCAAACTATGGCTATCATACAAATATCAACATATTAAAACAACGGCTGCTAAAAAGATGAAATGCAACAATTCCTAGAATAGTCATGTCCAGCTAAGAAGATATTATTATGTGCGTGTGGTTTTATATATATATATATATATATATATATACCATTTTTAACAAGTGTAGGAATGACATATTTATTTTACGGAAAGAAATAGTGAGTTAATTTATGAAGCCTAAGAGCAGTTCAAAGACCTGCTAAGAAAATACTCATATTATACCCTATCGAATAAGTTGATTATACACATCTTTTATAATGAGGCTGGTAGGATCAATAAGATCGATTATAGATGCTACAACAGTACTCTTTTAATTCTTCCTCCATCTACGAAAAAAATTCACACGACAACAAACTTTTCATTGGTGGATAATTTTTGGCCAACCAATGCCCCCTTTCATGAAAGAATGTAGCTTTCAACTTTTTGTCATCTCAAAATCAATGTCTCTTTATCCCTTCCTTTGCTATAACATGAGATTTATATCATGGGCTACATTACTATATCATATTTATGTCTTTTCAAATCACAGGAGAAGCAAACTATTATAATTATGACCATTATTTATAGACTCTTCGAACTAAACAAGGCATTATAATTTTCCCTTTTTTTTTTCTTTTTTGGGGAGGTTGGGCTTTCACATCCAGAAGGCCATGTTCCTTATACATATTACTTAATGATTATATAAGTAGATTTATTTGTACAAGCTAGATTATATATAAATATATAAATTCAAACTGGATCCGTAAAAGCCCATGATGTGTAGAAAACAGTGAGCCTTGGGCCCATTAATATGTAATTGCTATTTATCGTTAGCCCAAACTTATGTCTCATCCCTTAATTTTTTTATTTTATGCTTAGGTAAAGTGGCTTGTATGTAATAGTTGAAATTTAGGTGTTAAATATGTAATTACATATGAATTGAGTGGTATGTATGTAAATCTTTCTATAGTAACTTATAAAAATTGTAATAAAAATAAAATAATTAAGGAAAAAAAAAACAACAACAACAGTTCTAAAGCCTGACTTAATCTCTATTGAATTTATAATTCCCTCCATTTTTTAAATTAAAAAAAATTATTAATTTTTAATTTAAAATGTGGAAGAAAATATTATATTTTTTTATTCAACTAACCTATTTCAACTCTGAAAGAAAAAAAAAAACCTATCATGATATTCATTAGAAAATAATGATTTTCTATTAATTTACCATTATAATTAAATTAATATATTTAAGACAATTATTAAGAGATTTAATAAATTAAAAATTAATGTTAATTTCTCTCTATATCCAACCAAGAAGATATCCTACAGAATGTGCTAAAAGTGCGAATTATAATTACATCGCATTTGCTAATAAATACTGAATGTAAAACACATAATAAGCCAATAAGAACGAATTGTTCGGTTAATTTGAGCCGAATGAAGCCAAAAAAATCATTTTAAAATAAATAATATGCTAATTACCTATCTTATCAATTTTATGTCAATAATATCATAATTTTTTTTTTTGCAAATATTAAATTTATATTGCATCTCCGTTGCACTGAATTGTTCACACAAAGAGAGACATAAATTAAACTCTTTACTTTGCGTCGGTGGTGCCTATGTATTTTAAAGTGTAATTCTATATTTTCTAATTCAAGAGGAGAGTGAGTCTGTGTAATTATATACCTTATTAAATTATTTCGACCGGATCAGACCCTGTAATTTTTTCTTTTTTCAGAGTTTTTCACGTAAAAATCATGATGTCTTTTCTCACTATTTTTCGTATCTGTTAGTACCAAGATATTAGAGGTCAATGAGACAGAGACTGCAATTAGATTCTCGTTTGGTTAGATGGCATATTAGGGATATAAATAATTAATTAATAATTGCAAATTAAATTGCGATCACATCTTTAATTATCCCACTCCCCACTATTGGCTCCTTCACAAGAGAGGCTTTGATCATCAAATTAAAATTTTTTTTTTTGGTATGGAGCAAAAAACTTATATTAAACAATAACAAGCAATTAATAAATTATTGGAAGATTTACATACATACCACACAATTCTTATGTATTACATTCCTAACACCTATACTTTATATATGTATATATATATGCGCCGCGTACTCAGATAAGTTGGTCGAGCATTTGCTTGTCAGTTGTAAGTCCCTTATAGTCTGTGGTTCGATTCCTCCCGAGTGTATAGTGTAGTACTCGAATTCTTAGGCGCATGAGGAGTGACCCGAGCTCATACAATAGTCTCCGAGCATTC
>JXCR01148371.1:40316-95702 GCA_002079205.1 Phalaenopsis hybrid cultivar
CATTTTTCATATAATAATAATACCACTCATTCTTTCACAACCGATCAATAGAAACAACCAAGTCAATATCAATCACTCAAATAAAGATAGATTCTGTCATTTAAATCACAATCAGAGGGTAAATTTGGTATTGTATGAAATATACAAGTTGTTGTAGTAATATCTTGTATCATTATGTAGACATATTGTCACATAAATTGTGATTAAATGCTTTTCTCCAATAGTTATTAATTCACTGATGTGGATCACATAAATAGAATTTCCTTCTAGTCCTCTAGATTAGGTTAAACCTTAGTCTTAGAAAACCAAGTTTATTTTTCTTGGAGCCTTGATTGACTCGTCTCTTTATTCCAATTAATTTCACCATAACTAATAGATTAAACCCTAGAGAATTAAAAATGTTAATGTAAACTATGACTTAATAAATCATTGTTAACCTAAAAATTTATACAATATATCTAAATAATCAAAATAACCCTGGTTTGTTTAAAGTTCATATGTTAAATAGAATAGAAGGAAATATTAGTCAACTATGAAACCCATTAATTTAAATAAAATTATGTTTTACAAGCTAAATTATGCTTAATTTGGATAACCCTTTTCAAATATGAAATTTGAAGTTCCTAAGTTAAAACTAAATTAAGATCTAGGTAATCATAATCAATCTTAAAATACATAAGCTCGATTATAACCTATTAAAACCCTATTATTCTTAAAATTTATAAGCTATGTTAAACATAATATGAGTCCAAATTAGCCTCAAAATTTATAAGTTAGACTAATAACTCACTCTTATTAAAAATCTAATTACCCACGAAGTTCATATGTAAGATTAAACCTAGTATAAAGCATAGATACCATGAAATCCTTATGTTAGTCTATCTCATATCCAAGAAAATCTAATTAGGTCAACCTTAAAAAATATAAATTGAACACATTTTAGTTATCTTTAATTGAACTCATAAATAACACTAAAAGCTCAAAGTTAAGCTAGTCAAATCTATAATTAAATAAATTAAATAAACTCTTGACCCTTATCTAAGCTTAATTAGAGGATTGATGGAATCACATAAACCTTTATAATTACAGGAAGAATCAAAATTCTAAATTAATCACACATGATTTAGTCAAATTCTTATTGATCAACCTAACCCATTTAGAGACCTCATATAACCTTATAAGATCTATTGAGTCAACTGACCTAAATAAGAAAAAAAATAACCATAATGCAAACTTTACTTAAAGGTAACTCAACTTAAAAGGCTAATCACTTTGATCCAACTTAATCAAATCTAAGTTGGCTTAAGGAGGTTTCGCTCAATGACTGTCCCAACTAAAATCAAAACCCACCACAATACTAAATTTATAGAATCATTTTTACATTTGATTCAATATTTTGTATGATTTTACATGAAGATAAAATTTGATAAAGTCCCCGTTAACTCATTTTGGTTAGATCATTTTCTCATATGTATTTGGACCACCTTCTCTCCATCACCTTGATAAACATTAGTATCCTAAAAACCGAAGATTAATCTCAAAGAGAGCCCCATTATTTTTCATCATATAAAGATATCTTTACACATACAAAACATTGTTAACATATTTACATATCTACTAACTAAATTTTAATTTTTACATTTATAACACATAAAACTTCTAAATCACATCATAATTATCATTATTACTAAGTTTTAAAAAGCCAAGTGCACATTTTCTAACCTTCCACACACACAAAACCTTTATTTCAGTCCAAAAACTCAACCCCTCTCGGATGAAGCCAGAACGATCAACTGCTATGAAACCAAACCCATGCACGGCATAAAATTACAATAGGTAAGAAGGATCAAGCACTTCAAAAAACAAAATTCAATAATGTCAAAATCGCTACCCTTTGCCTTTTTAAATTCACGTCATGAGCCGCTTTTATAGTTGTTTCCAGGCATTGCTTATGGTGGCTGTTTCGAGGCAATTTTGAGGAGTTTTTTTTTTTTTTTTTTGGCCAGTTTCAATTTTTTATGTTCATCAACTTATTTATTTTGAGCTCGTTTTCTTGCCTCAAAATTATAAACAATATTTACGATGATATCCTCTTATACCCCTCTCTCTCTCTGAAGAATTATTTATTTAAGAAAAAATTATGATTATAAATTTAAGATGCTCAAAATGCATAGCAGTTTATCTCTCTCTTATCATTCGTACGCCTCAAACCTTTCAAAATATTAAATTTGAGATTGTAATCACACCCAATAAATATAATGTAATTGAGGAGAGAGAGAAACAAAGATAAACAATATCACATTTACTGTAAATTTACATGAGACAATTATCTTCTGGACATAACCTGATTCTTCTGCAGTTTTTTTTTTAAAGTTAAACCCGACTGACTACTCACGGAGATCCACCTGACTAAAACGCCGCAGAGGCCTGAGCTCTTATTATAGAAGCAGAGCAGAGGCAAGACAAGCACATTCACAAAGTTGCATTTTTTTTTAAAATTCTTGTGTCAGTTAGTTTCTCTTTTTCTTCCCACCGATATTTGATGGGAATCTCCCCTTCCTCCTTCGCCCATTAAAGGTTTGACCTTTACCTCCCCTGTGGTCTCAATCTTCCAACCGCGAAGCTTTGAATGAGTTCCAAATATTGACCTAATCCTAGCTCTCAGATTCTTATTCCCTTTTAGTTTCTGCGAAGAATCTGAATTGAGATCTTTTCAGGCGCGATGACGACGTTCAAGCGCGGCGATTTCAATCCGAACCGATTTTCCCGAGCGTTTGGGGAATCCGCAATGCGGAGCTTTAAGCAGGCGATTCTGGAGCAGGAACTTACTTTTAAGAATCAGGTTTGATGAGATTCATTCCGATGGGACAAATTGCTGAAATACTCTTATTACAGATTATAATGAAAAATTTGGTATCTTTTTTCTAATGCTTCAGGTTCGAGAATTGCATCGCCTATATTGGGCACAGAAAGCACTGATGAAAGAGCTTCNGTTTAAATCATAACATCTTATGTGGTAATGTCGTTTATCCCTTATTTTGTATATATTTGGTCCAGGTTTGAATCTCACATTTTACATCTATTTTTTTCAATTTAATTTTAACGAGCCAATTTCGAGCCGAACACAAACACACTGTTCACGAGCCAATTTCGAACACGAGTCGATTTTGAACACGAGCTATTTCGAACGAGCCGAGCAAGAGCCAGGCCTGAGCTCCCTCAAGCTCGGCTCGTTTACAGCCCTAAATGCTAACAGAAATGTAACTAAAAGAACTAAATTTACTAAACAAATTTCTAAACTTCAAAATTAAATTTAGTAAGACTAAACAAAGTTTTGTGGCGAAGAGTTCAAGTTTAAGAAAACATCATTCTCCTTTAAAATGAGCATATGGTTAGTGAAGTAATTAAAATAATTTGAATATATATATATATATATAATGTTTTGTGTCAAATAGGAGCAATCCTATTTTTTTCTCTCTTCAGAGTGCATAAAGAACATTGACTAATCCAGAGTTTAGTCCCTAATTCCGTAGTTAGGCTGGGAGGATACCGGCTACCTTTCCAGAGCTTCCACTACTCCCTCACCTGAGGGCTAAAAATCTCGCATAAGTTTCCATTCAATTAGACCAAATTAGAGATTTTAATCTGTCACCTTAAAATCTCCAATTTTGCATCTAACAAAGCATATTTCCCTATTTATTTGTACTCAATTTCATGGATGCATACTGTCCCATGAAATCAAATGTGATTCTCCCAATATTGTAGAAATTATAGTCATTTTAAAACATATATTTTTCAACAAATTTTAACATTTCAATTGTCAAATCGAAAAGTAAATGAAGATTTGGGTTCAAATCAGCACAAAATTATTGACATTTAAAACCGTAAAAAACAAGATCAATTATTCACAAAATTATATCTCAAAATAGGGAGAAGAATAAAGAAGACTACTCAGAATTCATGACAAAGATACGACAAAACACAAATTTCGTATATAAAAATAAGTTTATAAAACAAAAAAAATAAAAAAACACAACTTATCTCACAATCCTTCCAAAGCAAATTCCTAGTTTTCTTCAAGTCTTTCTCTCTTTACAAGCACCCTCAATTCTCTATCAGAAGTGTAATGAAGCAGAAATCTCTCACTTTCCCTCTCCTCTTACAATCCTTGAAGAAAATCTACAAGCCCTTTCACTCTCACGCCACACACACACACACCCCCCCAAAAACTCCTCTTCAAGCCCTTGACTTTCCTCTCTTTATAAAAGGTTGCATCCCTCCAAAAAGAATTCAAAATTTCCTCCAAAATTTTATCCAAAAGTCAACTCTTTTGAATTCAAACGATATATCCATTGATCCAAGAGACATATCTCCTTATAAAAGAATCTTTCAAAGTGTCTAGATACATTGAATCACTTCCAGGGGTGTTTATAATAAGTGTTCCTTTATAAAATTCGCCCAAAATTCATCTCGAACCGCCTTAATCCGATAAAAGTTGTCTCTGGCGCATCATGAGTCAGTTCTCTGGATTTTGGCACATCATGCTCCATTCTGCTGCAGCTTCACCGTTTTGCTTCATTTGGCTCTGTTTCGCCCCGTTTTAATTGCATTTTGCTCCTAACAGATATACCTACAAAATAAGTATGAAAACAACCTTTCTTTAAGGTGTAATTTCATTTAAAAACATTTGAGAAATGTAAATTAGATTAAACATATAAAGACATCGAAATGTGTCAAATCAGAATTTTATTTCTTGTTTGTTTTTCTCTAAATTGCATTTTTTTGTTTCATTTTCTCCAAAAGTACATTCCATGTACCTGAAACAAAAACATACAAAATACATTCCTTTAAAGTGTAATATCATTAAAAATCATTCAAATTTGCATAAAATATATATGAAAAAGTAGGTAATTTTTAGACGTATAAAAATTATAAAAATGCCCCAAACTTAAATGTTACTTGTCCTCAAGTAACACTTTTACTACATAAAAATATGATAAGATAGAGATTAACTTATAAACTTCTATATTTTAGTTTAATAAATAAAATAGTAATATTCATGAAAAACCTTTAATAACTTAGATTCAAACCTTAAGTCCAAGAGTACTTAATAATCAAATTTAAGATTTTTGAATCTCTATTCATTTTAAGAAGAATTACAATTTGTCATATCAATGATAGTTTAAACATTCATATGAAAAAGAACTTTATGAAAATTTTACTAGTAATGTTGCTACTAATACTCCAATACAAGTTTAGAAAATGTAATAAAGCCTTTTTCTTAAGTGGATTCAAGTGAAGTCAATTTTTGATTAGACATCTCCTCAAGCTTCTGCTCACTCATTTTTCTTTTCTTTTTCCTTCTTTTTTTCTTTTATTTTATTTTTTTTCTTAGGATCTTTTCAGTCATTTCTTTTTTTTCTTTTTCAAGTGAGGATTTTTATATCTGAATAGTATTCTCTCCTTAAAGTCAAAATTCCTTGCCTTTCTTCACTTTATAAATTCATGAGTTTATGATTTTTCATAAAATTTCATTATTTTCTTTTTTACATGAGATTATAAAACTCTTAATACTTCAAAAATGCAATTTCTTTTACTTAAAATATAAAAACATAATCTTATTTTATCATATCAAATATCTTTAACTTTAAAATTGACCTTTATTATTAAAAATATTTACCTAAATTTACCATAATATTTAAAAACATAAATATGATCCTTTAAAGTTGAACTCTAATATTCAAGGTCGTGTTAAATTAATTTTAAAAATATAGTTAATTGAAGACAAATAAAAGTTAGTTTGCTTCTTTTTAAAAAAAATCTCTCCCCCAAACTTAAATTTTTAAATATTTTACATTTACTTCCATAAAATGTAGCAAGAAGAAAAGTAAAAGTTGAATCTACTAACTACTACAACATCCTATCAAATTCATATACGTGCATAGTCATGATAGAATGACTGCAGGAGAAAGTAAATCTAGCCTAAAACATGCTTGCAATAATATTAAATTAAAAATAAAGTAAAATAAATTTAAAATTATTTTTCTTCCTACCCTCAAACTTGGTTTTAAACATGTATAACATTCAATACAAAAAATATAAGTAGGAAGAAAAACAGTACAGAAATTCTATTTATCACAAACATCTACAAGTATTCATCAGGACAAAATAATATACAATAGAAAGTAAGTTTAAACTAAAAAGAGCTCGATAAAATGGAAAGAAATGTATAACAAGCAGAACAGGTATTAACATAGAAATATATATGTATTTGTGTTCTCCAAATCTTTATATTATTGTAACACAAACGCAAACACACATGATAAATGAAATCAATTCTTCCTTTAACTCATTACATCTCACTAACTTCTAATTTTTAACAGAATCACTACACAGATATATTGGGTACTTATAAATGATTTTATAGATTTTAATCCCAAGGATAAGATTATCCCTCAAATATTGGTTCTCGAGGACCAACCCCAGGCATCACAGTATCCCTTAATTAAGCACCTCTAGCAGTTATAAGGATAGTGTAAATTCATCTACATGTTACTCATCAAATAGGTTAGCTACTTTTATCAAATGAAAACAAAGTAAGAGAAAAGAAGTAACAAAATTGAGATGGAATTATTGTTGCTAAAATTAAAGATGTCTCTTGTAAAACTTAAGTCTTGGTGAGATCCAAGTCATAGTGGACTCGTCAATCCAACTACTACAAGAGAACATATAAGTCTAGCCATAATAAAAAATTAAGAAATCACCTCCTCATGACACACAAAAATCAAATCAAACCACTAACAATTCAAACATCTATCAATCATCAATCAAACTAATCAATCCACACTAAAGCAAACACAATACAACACTAACAATCATAACTCTCAAGTACACTAAATCAAACCACACTGATAACTATGGGTTGTCTCCGATAAAGCACTTTGTTTAACGCCGTCAGCCCGACAAATGATTCCACCTGGATCAAAATTCTATTTAAGTAATCCTTGATCAATCACTCAATATTTTCCAGATCCAGGGATTCCTACAAAGTCCTCAAATTTAAATTTTTCTTTCAACTCTTCCTTTTCATATTGATTTATATCATTGTTCCTCATATTTCTTTCTAGATCCAATATTCTTTTAGTGATTTTCTCAATTTTCATATAAATATCATCCTTAAAATTTATAAGAAATAGATCTTTATAAGATATTTCATGATCTCCCAAATTTTGGATCGAATTCTTACTAGATAAATTAAATTCTGTATCATATTCTTCTTGGTTACTCTTTTGTTCATAGTTGTTTTTCAATTTTTCCCCTTAGTACCGAGTAAATGATAGAGGTGATCTTTCTATATTTATGAGGAAATAGGTTTTTCTAATTCCTTATGAATTTTTTCCATTAGTCTTTCAATCTCTTTATCCTCATTTCTCAACTCAAAGTTCTTTTGAAATATATCCTCGAATTCTCTTCTAAATATTAGTTCGATAATTTTGAATTGCTCATCATTCATCTCCTTGGGGTTTTTTCTTAGGTAAAATTTTTGTGGGGTGACTGTTAATTGCATTAATAATTTGCCCCAGTTGTTTTTCTATATTCCTTATTGCAACCTCTTAATTTTAAAGCTCACTCTACATTTGAATAGCAACCTCTTCTAACATTAATTCCTTCTCATCCTGTGGTTGGAATTAAATTGAGGAAGATTATTAATTGAGCTAATAATCTGCCCCAGTTGGTTTTTCATATTCCTTATTGTAGTCCATTGACACTCCAGCTCACTCTCCATATGAATAACCTCTTCTAATAAATCATTCTCTTCATTATGTGGGTTAGAGTTAAATCCATGAGGAAAAGAAAGTTCATTATTATAATGGTCATGATTATTCCAACTACATGTCCGATTAAATTGTTATCTTCCCAAAATTGGTCTTCTCCTCCAAAATTATTATTCCTCTTAAAATTCAAATGATTTTCCCGACCTGGATTATAATAATCGGAATAAGAATTATATATCTCATGGCCAGTTTCAATCCACTGTCCAAATGAATTTTCCTTAATAATTGGTGTTCCTTGAGGATCTTTCTATGTATTGATTCAACTTCCTCTCAATATCTGGAAACTGAGAAATTAAAATTGTAAGCATATCTTCTTGAAAATTTGTCACTCTCTTAGGGTTTACTCTTTCAGAGCTACTAGCATTATAATCTGAATCTGAATATTTATTATATCGTTGATCTGTCATTTCTACATTAAATTCATGGAGTCTTTTCAAATCTCTCCCAAAAGTTCTCTCCAAATTTGACTTGTTAATTTAAGGTCTGCAGCTCCTGAACTACGCATACAAATCTAAAGACTTAACTAATAAGATAGATATCAAAAATATTTTTTGTATTTTGGATTTTCACACAATAATTAAACACGCTATATAATAATACTACAAATTTCAAATTTGAGTCTTACAGGTTTAACTAAAATTTTTCTAAAGTTCTTACCGAAGTTTCCCCTGCAACGGCGCCAAAAACTTGATGTGCCCCTAGTGTGTACTATTTTTCTGCATGTTTTATATCAATTTAAATCCCAGTAACAGTGTCAAAAACTTGACCCATCCCAAAATTACGCAGTAATTTAGCTTTAAAAAATATGATCAAAATCATGACCTAATTTATATTAAGTATTTAATATACAAAATAGAAATGTTATATAGAATATATAAAATAGTTTACACACTAAAAGTTCTACGCAATTGTGTGTATCGCTTCAAGTAATATAGGGTTTTCTTTAAAAACCCCAGTATCGATCCCATAGAGAAGCGCAGTAAGAAATCTCTTAGGCTAATTCTAGTCTACTACTATCAATACTTAGTTTCGAAGATGAAAATTCTTATGATAATAATATAAATCACAGTATTTAAACCATAAAAATTAAAGTAAGAAAGAAAAGTTAAAATGGGTTTAATGAATGCTCACAGAAATGTAACTAAAAGAACTAAGTTTACTAAACTAATTTCTAAACTTTAAAATTAAATTTACTAAGATTAAACAAAGTTTTGTGGCAAAAAGTTCAAGTTTAAAAAAGCATCATTCCCCTTTATAATGAGCACATAGTTAATTAAGTAATTAAAATCATTCAAATATATATCTATATATAATATTTAGTGGCAAATAGGAGCAATCATATTCTTTATCATCTTCCGAGTGCATAAAGAATACTGACTAATCCAGAGTTTGGTCCCTAATTCTGTGGTTAGGCTGAGAGGATATGACTGCCACTCCAGAGCTCTCACTACTCTCTCACCTGAGGGCTAACAATCTCGCATCAGTTTCCAATCAACTGGACTAAATTGGAGATTTTAATCTGTCACCTTAAAATCTCAAATTCTGCATCTAACAAAGTATATTTTTCTATTTATTTGCACTTAATTCTATGGATGACATACTCTCCCATGAAATCAAATGTGATTCTCCCCATGTTGTTGAAATCATAGCCTTTTTGGAACATATGTTTCTCAACACATTTTAACATTTTAATCGGCCAAATCGAAAATAAAATGAAGATTTGAGTTCAAAACATCACAAATTATTGACATTTAAAACTGTATAAAATAAAATCATTCTTCGCAAAATCATATCTCAAAGTAGGGAGAAGGATAAAGAAGACTACTCAGAATTCATAAGACGGATACGACAAAACACAAATTTCATATATAAAAATAAGTTTACAAAACAAAAGAAATAAAAAACATAACTTATCTCATAATCCTTCTCAAGCAAATCCCAAGAAGTTCTCTTCAAGTCTCTCTTTCTTTACAAGCACTCACAATTCTCTCTTAGAACTGTAACGAAAAAGAAATCTCTCATTTTTCCTCTCCTCTTACAATCCTTGAAGAAAATCTACAAGTCCTTCCTCTCACACTCACGCCACACACACACACGCCCCCTAAAAACTCATATTCAAGCCCTAGACTTCCCTCTCTTTTATAAAAGGCTACCTCACTTCAAAAAGAATTCAAAATTTCCTCCAAAATTCTATCCAAAAGTCAACTCTTTTGGATTCAAAAAACATGTTTATTGATCTAAGAGATATATCCCTTCATAAAAGAACATTCCAAAGTGTCTAGATATATTGAATCACTCCAAGGGGTGTTTCGAACAATTATCCATTTGAAAATTCCCACAAAACTCATCCCGAAACCGCCTTAATCCGCCAAAAGTCGTCTCTAGCGTATCATGCGCCAGTTCTCTGGATTTTGGCGCATCATGCGCCACTCTACAGCAGCTCCACCGTTTTGTTCCGTTTCGCCCCGTTTCAGTTGTGTTTTGCTCCTAACAGATGTACCTACAAAATAAACATAAAAACAACATTTCTTTAAAGTATAATTTCATTCAAAAACATGTGAGAAATGTAAAGTAGATTAAGCATAGAAAGACGTATCAAAATATGTCAAGTCAAAATTTTCTTTCATGCTCGTTTTTCTCCAAATTGCATCATTTTTGCTTCATTTACTCCAAAATTTCATTTCTAAGTTCCAGAAATCAAAAACATGCAAAATATATTCCTTTAAAGTGTAATATCATTAAAATTGAGCATAAAATATATATGAAAAAATAGGTAATTTTTAGGCGTATCACGGACCACTGAAAACTGTAGCCAAGCAATTTTTCTACAGCCCTATCTACCCATCTCCATGCAACCCTGCCCTTCTGCCTTATTGTTGTCGTCCAAACCATCGTCTTACAGTTGTCGCCTATTTCTTCACACACCCATTTGTTATACTGCAACCACCTACAGCTTCACATATCACTCTCGTTCCCCTGCCCACTATTATCGTTGCTCTCCCTGCACCCATCCTAGTGTCGCTAATCTGCACCCTCCGCTTCTCCTCGCCCTAGAGTGTCTTTTATGTTTTATGTTATTATTTTTTTATTATCAAGAGTCTTTGTATATAAACTTATTGAATTTTAGCAATAATACTGGCATTCTTATTGTGGTTTAGGTTAACTCCGGTATCACCCAATCTCCAAATCATTTGGCAAAACCCTTATCCCCCATGATTTCATGAAGTTTGAACCAATCTATTTTATCATAAGTTTGTTGCATATCAATTTTCACAATCATAAGACCAAAGTAACTGTAAAACATTTAAACCTATAGACCATCCCCTAGGCAAGATGACAATGGCTAAAAATAGACCTGTCAGGTTCAAAAGCCACTTGCTCTTCATAACTAAAAGAATAGGGAATAAAACCTTGATACGATTAACAATAATTCTTTTAGCAATATTATAAAGGCCTGACAAAAGCTTATGCGCCTAAATTTAGCTAGATCCTTAGGAATATAAGTCTTCAGTATAAAAACAATAAGAGTCCCCTTCCAATAATCTGAAATGCAACCAGACTAAAAGAAAACTAAGACAGCCAAAATCACCTCTTTGCCAACAATTCGTCAAAAATGTTTGGAAAAGAAAGTAGTCATGCCATCCAAACCTGGAGCCCTATTTGAATCATGCATTTAACAAAATTCTCATCTTCAAATATTTGAGATATCAGGAAATTAGCAATATCCTTATTAATAAGGTATCTTTCATCATGATCTGGCCAATAATAAACTTTAGAACTTTGCTTCCACTTATTGTGAAAAAAAAACACACAAAAAAATCATGAATCTATTTTGATCTTTAGTAATATTACCATTATCCATCTTAACATGGAATATTCTATTAGATCGACGGCGGGAAGAAGCCATGGTGTGGAAAATTTTGGAGTTAGCATCTCCTTCATTAATCCAGGTAACCTTAGCTCTCTGCCTCAACCAAGTAGTATCCGAGCAAGTGTAGAAGTGAGCTCACCAAATTTAGATATAAGGTTTTTTCCAACTCCGGGGAAAGCCTACTATTTAAGCACTCCATAATCTATAGCACCTCAATCTCCTCTAAATTTTGTTTAAGAGTGCCAAGTCCTTTCAATGCGTTCTTGCTCCAAAAGAATTAAGCTTTAAAGTTCTTTTATATTTCCTTTGTAGGAATTCAACAATAGGGTCATAATTGAGCCTCTTCCGGTAATTAAGAACCATATTCAAGACAAAGGGACAATAAATCCATGTCCTCAAATTTCAGCTACTTGTCAGAATTATGAGAGATACCGCCCATAGAAAGGAAAATAGGGACAATGGTCAAAGGCAACCCGATCCAAATGTCAGAACATTAGCAAAGGGAATAATAACAAAAACAGCCGAATTGATAAGCACACATTCATGCCTGATCCAGATTTTACTCTACCCATCTTTATTTTTGGACCAAGTGAAAAAAGGACCAAGTGAAATGAGGACCAATGAAACTCAAATCTTGAAGGTCGTTATCTGGAGCAGCTTTCCCTTTTGAAGACCCGTTATCCTAATCTCCAAAGGAAAAGAAATTGAGATTTGCTAAATAGGAGGTAGTGGAGTCATTATGTTGAGCCATCAACGAGACCTCTGGAAAAAAATAGAATTCTGCTATTTTATCCTTACCCCGGTGAAAAAAGAATTGAGATTTGCTGAAGATGGACAGTTTGGTCATTATGTAGGGTAGGGAACTGAACCTTCTTGGAAAAAATCAAAATTTTGTTGTTTGTAGAGAAGCCTGTCCAACCATACTCATGATGCAGCTGATTTTTTCTTCAAGCCACCAGAATCCAGGGCCCCTAATCAACTTCAGCATTTTCCCTGTGAATGGGTTCATTGGTGGGGAGGTTACCAAGCACCTTAAGATCGTTTTCTTGCATGTCTCTTGCCACTTGATTAGCAAAACTTGGTGGTTCAAGACCAGCATCCTTCTCAAAGAAATTTTGATTAAAAGCATTGTTGTCAGATCTGAGAAGAGCTTGGCTTGGAGGGCAGCTCTCATCAGCATCCAAATGCTTGGCTCCCAATAAGCTAGATTTGTGCATAAAGGCCTCTTTATTGTATGGTCCATAGGTGATAACGGAAAGGGTATGTGAGCAAAATCCAACAAGAAGATAGAGAGAAAATGCAAAAAATAAAAATTGAGAAACAAGAAAAGCAAGGAAACTGAGCGCTAAAAAAAAAAAGATACAAGAATTTCCTGCTCTCGTAACCAATCGGGATACAAAAATTACCACTCGATGGATCAACGAAGAAAGGAAATCCGAGGTGTCACCACCAAAGATAAAGGGGTATACTTTCCACCATAAGATCGACTTCTAACATGTCTCTTACCACTTTATTAGCAAAACTTGGTGGCTCAAGTCCAGCATCCTTCTCAGAGAAATTTTGATTAAAAGCTTTGTTGTCAGATCTGAGAAGAGCTTGGCTTGGAGGGCAGCTCTCATTAGCATCCAAGTGCTTGGCTCCCAATAAGCTGGATTTGTGCTTAAAGACCTCTTTATTGTATGGTCCATGGGAGAAAACAGAAAGGGTATGTGTGCAAAATTCAACAAGAAGATAGAGAGAAAATGCAAAAATGAAAATTGAGAAACAAGAAAAACAAGGAAACAGAGCGCTAAGAACAAAAAGATACAAGAGTTTCTTGCTCTCGTAACCGATCGGGATATAAAAATCACCACCCGATGGATTAACAAAGAAAGGAAATCGGAGGTGTCACCGCCAAAGACAGAGGGGTACATTTTCCACCACCCAACGCCATAGTTGGAGACTCGTCCCCATCCGGGAACCACCATGGGAGCCAAATACCTCCCACACTCAAATGAACCCCAAAGACCTCCTAATACAGCAAAAGACCACTTCTTTATAAATACTAAGGATCCTCTTATTGTGCCATCCAAATAGAAAACACATAATAATACGGAGCTAAAACATAAAAACTGAACTTAACATAATATGAACAGTACTAGTATTGACTCTCTTGCGTCATTCTTCCGGATCAAGATTAAGACACAACGTGTCATTCTCCTCGGGTGAGAGGAGCTCGTTCTTCATCTCCATTGAATCGATCACTTCCAAGTGATCCTATATGCAGCACTTCTCTTGCAAGCAGCAATCAATAAGGAACCTCATGATTCCTCAATCAGTATATGATGAGTTGGAATATATCACATATTCCACCACTATTGTCACCAATTTGTAGCTTTCTGAGACATTATATAATCCGGATCAATTTTATGTTCTAGACAATTGAATTATGATCAGGCAGCAGGAACTCATCTAGATGATAAAAAAGCTGCAATAACCCAAATTTTTTCATTGATCCAAATTGGTCATGAAATTTCAGTAACTAGTGTTATAGACTTCTCAGCATCCGGGAAAAAATGGTATCACACAGCCATCATTGGTGGTGATATCTCGGATTTTAAGAAAAACTGGTATCACACAGCCTTCATTGGTTGGTGACATTTCCAAGAAAAAATGGTATCACACAATGCTAAATCTTAGTCTTATAGTTATTTGCTCCAAGCATTGGTTGGATGAAGTGACTGCAAAAAGAAATTTCTTGATTTCTTCCCCAAGAAAATGTTAAAAATGCCAATAATCACATGAGAAATGACAAACGTTTGGGCCAATGTTTTCCTATTTTCCTGAAGAAAAGTAAGATATTGTTGAATAAGTTTTCCTGGAGGTGAAAATAAACTGTTTTCCTGAACAATGACATAGGAAATGATAAAGAAATTGTTGAAAATGTAGCAGGAGAGTTATATTTTCCTGAAGGGCGATAAGAAGGCAAAAGAAAAAATGAAGGGAGAAGGCCGCATTTAGAAACAAGGAAAACAGCAAAAGCACAGCACTGGGGACAATCTGGAGTTTAATTCTCGTCAAATGCAGCAAACAGAAAAGCTGGAATTGCTGGATTGCAAACAAAAGGAAGGCTAGGGAAACTTGGTTAATAAAACTTGGCAAGGCTTGAATCAAGATTGCAATGCCCTGATACCAAAATGATACCAAAAAGGCAATGTTTTCAGAATTCAACAAGAAGATAGAGAGAAAATGCAAAAAAGTAAGAAATTCATAAATAAGAAAAGAAAAGAAACGGAAAACTAAATAAAGAAAGATACAAGATAGTAGAATTTTCTATTCTCATAGCCGATTGGGATGCTGAAATTACCACCTGAATGATTGACAAAAGAAAAAACCAAAGATGTCACCGCCAATGACAGAGGGGTATAGTTTCCACCACCCAAGTCGTGGCCAGAGACTCGTCCCAATCTGGGAACCACCAAGGGGACCAAATCCCTCGCAACACTCAAATGAACCACAAATACCTCCTAATACAACACAAGACCAACTCGTTATAAACACTAAAGACTCCCTTATTACAATCGTATCATCCAAATAGAAAGCACAAAAACAAAAAAAAAACTAAAACATAAAAATTGAACTTTAATAAAATATGGACAACACTAGTATTGATGCTCCAGCGTAATTCTTCCAGATAAAGATTAAGACATTTGTGTCACTCGGGCAAGACTCCTTTTTACCCCACAATTCTACACTTAAAGCAAATACGAGAAATGTCATCATACTCGACACGCTGAAAAAACGTACCCTTTAGACCTTCAATACACATACCCATAGGTAATTTTTTTGACAAATCCATCGTGACACAAATTCTAATATACATACTTAAGCCCCAAATTATTGGTGCATGCATCTAGCTAAAGAGGTTTTCCAAGCATTGTGATGAATCTAGCATTATTAACACTATCGCAAAATTGGAGAGGCGGGTGAGGTAATCTAATCCAAACTCGTGAAGAAAAGTCGTTTATCTTTTAAGGGGAGAAATTGGGAGTCCATTTGTCCATACCAATAATAATTCCAACAAAAAATTCAAGGACCACCCATAAGAGCAGCATCTCCAGCTTCCTCAGAAGTAAAATTAAAACAATTAAGCTCCACAATGAATAATTGGAACTCCCAAAATTGCACCCATTTACAATTCAGCTCAGCCTTGAGTCAGGAAATATGAACCTTATTACCATGCAACTTTCCAACCAAAGCCTTCTTTAATCCATCCAGGTTTTCCTTAACTGCTTCCTTGGGTAAGATATAGCTATTTTCTGCAGAAAAAAAATACCTTCTTTCATTTTATCATTGTTCCTTGTTTTGCAAGAAGATCTTGCATACTTCAACAATTCCCAATTTGATGAAAGGAATTGTGTTGTTGCATACTTGCACCATTACCAAGCTCCATAAAGTGGTAGTAGTGAAGAACATCCCATCTGCACACTCCTTCCCCTGCAAGTCCGCTCAGAATGGTCTTCTTGCATTGCTTTGACCGCAGCATTGGCGCTCAAGCCACGCAGCTTACGGGCACTCCCAGCAACCACAGCACAGCCACATGAGCGCCTTTGATCCTCCTCCAACATCTGCACGGCATCCCGTGTTGCAAATAGAGGCTTGAGCATTGTTGTTATTCTCGCAACTAATATCCTCATCCCTGCATCGTGGTATTGTTGCCTGCCATTGCTATCAATAGCATTAACTTGACGCACAAGCACTATCGCATATCTAACCCCCTGCCTCAAAGTCAGCATGCCCTCACTTTTCCAGTCAATAATTGTGTTCAACATCTCAGCATTGAACAGGATTTCTTCGTAGTTTGCTTTCAGAACAACATTATCATCTACAAGTAGGGCTGAAAATGAGCTGAGCTTGAGCAAGCTCATGTTTGGCTCATTCGAAACAGCTCGAGATTGAAATCGGCTCTTGTTTGAAATTACTCGTGAAAAGTGTGTTTGTGTTCGGCTCAAATTAAATATCACGTTTAATTTTTTTTAATGTGTGTAAGTTGATATGACACAATCTACTATGCCACAGCCAAACATCATTAATTGTGCTTTTAAAACAAAGTAAATTTAATTTTGCATTGATTGAATTTTTTAAATGAGTCAAATATATATATTTTAGTGTATATGTTCTACTAGTAAAAAATAATTATTATATTTAATAACACAATATGAAATATGTACTGTAAAATTAAATCCTTCATCATATAATTGACAAATGAAAATTAAGTTATGTTTTCAACTTTCTACTAAAAATATTTTATCTAGAGTTATTTAACTCTAACAAATTGATTTGATTCCAATTATTTTTCTTATTTTGTATTGTTGCCATAGAGTGTGTATCCACCTTCATTTAATTTAGAGTTGTGATTTCTTTTTTTCTTATCTCCTATTATATGGCTTAAACATTCGATATCTAATTAATACATGCCCTTATTGATTTTGCATTGAAGGCATTCCAACAAAAGAAAATTAATGGTTAACTTTTGAATCCCAAACATGATTCGGTCTACATTTTGGATAAGATGAAGATGCATCATGTCGTGTAGTGTAATATTTGTACATTTTAATACCTAAATAAATGTGAAATATGAATTGAATTGTGTTTCTCCTGCATGCCAATCAAAATAAATAAGGCATTATCTAGCACAGAAATTACATTAATAGATTTGTATTAGCAAAAGATTTGAACTTATAAATTTTATGTGCATGAACCGTGAAGTCATCTTGATTTCTCGCATGCATTATATTAGAGAAAGTTATAAGATAAGTTGTGATTTTAAACATACATACAATCTTGCTCTCAATATAATGTTTTTTCTAAATTTACTAAGAAGTAAAGATTTTTCAATTAAGCGCTTATTATTAATCTTCATTTCATCATATTCAATTTTTAAGCAAGAAAAATGTATACCAAGATTTTTATGTACTTCACTAAATATTTTATATTTTCTTTTTAATTTCTTATATTTAATAGCTAAATCATTAAATGCAACATCTAATTCTTCAAAAATGATTTCATCAAATACCTCGCATGATTCTGATGATTCTGATATTGAAACCTCAAGGGTTATTAGACATAAATCGATTTCTTCATCTCCACGGAATTTGAATTTGCCCACAAAACCTTGTTCTTTTTATAGTGCTTCGTGTATTTTTTTTCCTTTTATTATTTCCTTTTTCTTTCTTTTGTGCAATAGCTAGGCTTAAACAGTCATCTCTTATGAAACTTTTTATAATTGAAGCATATCAGAAGTTTTAGATTTGACTTATATTAAGAAAGCTAGAGGTAGATCTAAAAAGTTTTAAGCAATTTGCAATATTTAAAATTTCACAACCAGTGGCGCGCCACAACGCATCTCGTTGTGCAATTAAAAAAAATCTGCGTCAAGGCGTCGCGCAATCCACGCATTGTGTATGCCTCAAAATTTGTGAGGCGTGCAATAAGGAGCTTTTCACCTCATCAAAAATAAGGTGTCCACCTCATATAGTAGGTATTCTACACGATCATTTGTGTGTGTGTCTGTCTGTTTGTCTGTGTCTGTCTGTCTGTCTGTCTGTCTGTATCATTTATTTTGACTACGAAATTCTCAAATTGTAAAGCTTATGCCTCATACCATCTCAAGGAGTATGTCTCGCCTCACAAATAGAAAATGCCAATTGCCCAATTTTAAACATTTGCTAGTCGTATTTAAAATGATTTTAATTTATTAGAATTAAATAAAAATATGACACTCCACAGGACAAAATGGAGAAAAAAGATGCAGTCGACCACACTTAGTGAGATAAAGAATTGTTATTATTGTTGTTGTATGCAGCTTGTATGTCTTAGATTTCTATACCTTTGATGTTTCTTTCTGAATAGATTTCCTAACCTCCTTGTCAACAAGACCACGTCAGAACAAAAGGTGCTTTCAATGGTATCGTCTTGTGTCTGCAAAGTTATTATTGTTCCTTTCACTTTCTTTTGGACTCCATCATTCATATCCCGCTGTGCTAAAACATGCCCACGTGTTATCGAAGAGCCAAGCAACTGATCAAGCGAATATAAATTTAAATCATTAGACTCACAGAAGACACTAACTTTTACACCCCATTCCCTTGGAAGACATCTTAATACTTTATATATTAATTCTTGTTTGTTACGTTTTTCCAAGAGAATGCAATGTATTAGTTATTTTCATGAACCTAGTGGACATGTTTGAAATTGATTAATTGGGTTACATATGATCCAATCTATTAATGTGAGCATCTTTAACTTCACCGGTACTTTCATCAGCAACAATCAATTCATTCTTTTTTTTTTTTTTTTGCAGTATTTAACATGGAAATTCTCATCATATAATCATTAGGCAATAAAAAACAATATAAAGTGTTACCACTCCTAGCATTTAGTTCATCTAACTTTCTTTCAGAAGCAGTCCAATCACCAAATAATTTTGAAACTATGATGTCATTCATTCAACAGTAAGTATATAATATTGGTGTATCAAAATATGCCACATACATGAGGCTTGACATCTAAGAAAAGTGCTAATCCAATTTTTCTAATAAATGAATGACATTTTATCTAAAAGTAAATGTCTATGTATGGATTGTCCCTCAGGTAGTAAACACGTAAGAAAGCCATGTCAATAGTGTGTGATCTACTCTTGGATGTTAAGTGACATAAAGAGTCGACACTCTAATACCAATTGAGGAATGACTATGGCAACCAAGAAGGGAAGTGAATTGAGTGATTTTAAAAATTATATTTAAACGACTTAAAAAATTTATTCATCCAGTAAAAAAGTATTATAAATAAAATTAAACTTTAACTCAATATTACAATTGTGAATAATAATCAAGCAACAAATAAAATAGAGGAAGTAAAAAAAATCATAGTTGTAGAGAAAATAAAAAACAAGAAAACAAGAACAAAGATTTTTGTGTGGTTCGGCTCAAACCAACTTCTGGACCTAGGTCCACTGCCGGCCAATCCTCGGACTAGAAAATCACTAATCAATAATAAAATAGGGTATAACCTAAACATATTTTTAAACCAGATAAGTATCAACCCCACTATGCAAGCCACCTTCACCTAGTGGTTGAGAGTTTTGTCACTCAATCAAGAGGTCCTACTTTCAAAACCTTTCATATCCAATGTGTGTGGATTTGGGTGTGTGAAAAAGAAAAGTATCAGCCCAACTGCACTCTAATAAGTAGCAACAAAAAAAAGAAGACCGCCAAATATGCTAACAGAAAGAAAAAATTAATAGTCTTTAATAATGATAAGCCTTTTAGAATATAGCTTACCTAAAAGTCTCGAAAGAATCAATTCCAATACACAAAATAATCTCAAATTTTCTTAAGCTCACAATGTTTCTTTTCAAACTAGAAGAAAATTCAATTTCAAATTTAATAAGATTAACTTAAATATGAATAACATACTTGTACCTTTTATATCTTAACCCAAATGAAATTTCTTCAAGAAATATGATTAAAGTTTAAAAAATCAATTTAGTTTTAATTATAATAAAATCTTAAATGATACTAGATTAAAAACTTAGACGAAAAAACAAATCCACCTTTTTAAGGAATTAAAGCTAAATTCTTAAAGAAAAAATAAAGATGAGTAAATAATTTTCAAACTACCATGCAACACAAATCTTAATTCAAACCAAAAAAAAATATTTAACCAATTATTTAAGCAAAATTAAAATATGAAACCCAAAAAAACCTTCTTACACAAATGTAACATTCAAAATGAATTTAGCCAAGAAAATATTTTTAGACCTCTTGAAATAACAGCCGTCCTTTGGAGAGAATTTGTTGAGATTTTTAGAGGGGTTAGAGATTTAAATTTTGTTTAATTGACACCTATTTATAGACTAATTGGTTCGGCCATATCTCCCTCAAAACAACCGAAAAATTTTTAATTCAAATCGATCTATTTTATGAAATAAATTTAAAAAATTATTAATGCAAAAATCAAAATATTTATTGTCTTATTTAAGCATATTTTCATTCGCTTAAATTAGCTTTAATTTTAACTTAACCAAACAAAATTATAGCAGTAAAAATCAAATAAAAAAACATGTAAATTTTAGCCCAACATAAATTAGAAAACATTTTTGAGCTTTAAATTTCAAAGTGTTTTAATTTAATTGAATATATGGCAAGTAGTTTAAATTAAAACGATATAAATAAATCATAATTTTCATGTATTAAATACAAAAGCAAAAAACAAACAACGCATGATTGAATGTATAAAAATTTCGATCAAGCCAAACAAGGTAAGTGTCTCTTATGTAATAAAATAAATGGAGCTTAATTTGTGTTGCATAATAATGTATAAAATATAAGTAATATATGAATTATAATATGACATTAATAGCTAATTTAAAGCATAATTTAAACAAAAAAAGATCATCAAAATATTGGATAAAATATAATTGAAAATTTTTGCATGTAATTTAGTTAAGTTTAAAAAAAATATGTAATCCCAATTAAAGTATGGAAATATTTCGGAGATTTGGTAGTTTCTTGGCTTACTAAACTCTTGAATATTATTTTAAAAAATAAACAGATACATGAGGAGTGGAGGAAGAGTATTTTGGTCCCACTTTTTAAGAATAAAGGGGACGCACAAGAGTGTGTAAATTATAGAGGAATTAAGTTGACTTATCATACTTTAAAATTATGAAAGAGGGTAATTGAACATAGGTTAAGGCGTGATACAAAGATTTCTCATAATCAGTTTAGATTTATGTCGAGCAGGTTTACTATGGAAGCTATACATTTATTGAAAGGTTTGATGGAGAAGTACATAGAGAATAAGAATGATCTAAATATAATTTTCATTGATTAGAAAGCTTACGATTTCCAAGAGAAATTTTTTGGAGAGTTCTAGAGAAAAAAGGTGTCAATATGAATTATATTTGAGTCATTAAAGATATGTATATTAGAGTTGTTACTTGTGTTCAAACAAAAGGAAGAATGACCAAGTATTTTTCTATTTCACTTGGATTGCATCAGGCATCAGCTTTAAGCCCACATCATTTGGCTTTAGTTATGGATGCTCTTACTGAACATTTAAAGGAGGATGTAGGTTGGTGTATGTTTTTTGTTGATGATATCCTTCCTGTGAAGAAGGCTAGAGAAAAAGTTTAGGAAAAACTAGAATTGTGGAGGTCAACATTGACGTGGAATGTAATTTTAGTAATAGTAAATTTAGTGGCTAAGTTATAACTATGGGTGATCAAATCGTTAAAAGGTGAGATTGTTTTAGATATATCGAGTCTATTGTTCAAAGTGATTGTGATATAGATGGGGATGTTATTAGTAGAATTCAAGTTGGTTTGCTGAAATGGAGGAATGCATCAGGCCTATTGTGTGATAGAAAAAGACCGCTTAGACTTAAAGGAAAATTTTATAAGATGGTAGTGAGAGTTGCAATGCTCTATAGCGCATAATGTTGGCCTTTAAAAGAGAAGCATAAAAAAAAAAAGTTAAATGTTGCTAAGATGAGAATGCTTAGGTGGATAAGTGGCTTGACACTTAGAGACAAAATGTGAAATGAATATATCAGTGATAGGGTTCGTGTAGCTCCAGTGGCGGACAAGAATAGAGAGCCGTCGAAGATTGTTTGGTTAAATTAAATGTCGACCATCTAATGCTCCTATTAGGAGAGTGGATATTTTAGATTCGACTTATGTTAAGAAATGTAGAGGTATATCTAAAAATACTTGGGCATATTGTAGAAAAATTGATTTTAATCTATTAAAATTAAATAAAAATATAACACTTAATAGAACGCAATGGAGAAAAAGGATTCATGTAGCCAACCCCAGTTAGTGGCATAAACACTTCTTGTTGTTGTTGTTACATGTAATTTAGCTAAGCATCATGATGTATATTTAATTATATCAAAGAATATAATTATTTGTGCATACATACACAGATTATACAATATATATATATATAAACATTTTTATATGATTATCATGATATTAAATGCATGTTATTTATTGATGTTAGGCTTTTAGATAGCTTACTTAATATGTATTTAATAAAGTAATAATGAATTAACTTAGACAAATAATAGATTTATTATGAATAAAAATTAATTTCACAACTATAGTTATTAGAGTTAATTCCATAATTTTGCATGAAAATTTTATGGTGACTAAATATTTAATAAAAAATTTAGATTGAGATTATCACATTTATTTGAATTATTAAATAGTTGGAATATTAAAGTTACAAAACTAAAAATGATATTGAATGAGTCAATTTTAAATTTAATATATTGTTAATAATATTATTTGTATTGAAAATAAAATTCCTAAAATTAGTTTATTTGTTGATCCTAGTAAATTTTAAATCAATTATGTGCAAAAAAAAAAACCTAATGGAGTTCTAGGACAAACTAGCCTCAAGTATTCTCAAACTTGACCGTCTTAATCTGCTAAAATTATTTGTCCCATAAACACTAAATTAAAACATTATTACACCTAAACATATGTTTGCTATTATCAAAATCTACTGATGAATCATAAGGCTCATGGACTTAACTCTAATATTCTTTGTTCATGCTTGATTAGTTATTTATGTAAAATAACAAAAATATGTCATATATAAATGAGTATCGAGTTGTTCATCAAATGTACTTGTTTATTTATAACCACATATATTTACACTCCCTAAGGAAATTATTTTTATATCATTGAAAGTTTGGATAATTCAATAAGTTTATGATAATTTTTTATATACTTGTTGGTGTTGTTGATTCATGGAATCTTACACAAGTTGTTGTTTGTGAGGTTGCTTGATTTTGTTGGGTTAGAATGAAATGTTTCTTGATCTCCATGTATATCCATTTTCATAAATGAGATACTATTGTATAGTTGGGTCAAAAGTTACAAATTTTGGGGTATGTCAATTATTATATAGCTAAGAAATTTCCCAACACCTCTTGAATTTACCTTAGACGAGTGAAAGACAAAAGCTATGCATTTGTACCAAACCTATACCAATTTGATTAGGTTATATCCCAAATTCATTTAATGTTATATCATCTCTCTAGTTCCCCCACCATATTAGCTCTAATATATTTTGTACTTAACAAATTTCTCAGCTTTTTATTAAAAAGTTTTGTATTTAAAGTAATTAAGTTTACTAAATATAGCTCATAATGCCATCTCTCTCATAATGACAATGACGTAGATGTCACCACTGGTCTATGAACAACGAAATGAGTTGTCTTCATGGTCATTACTCATTATAAACTGAAACTTTGTGAGATTATCAGTATGTGATATAATATTTCTTTGACGCATTCATGCTCAAGTAACTTTATAACTTAATATGTCAATATCTTCATATTTTCTACCAAATTGGGCCTCAATAAATGTTTTCCTTGTATACCAATAAGATAAATGGTATTATGGCAAATAAGATGGGTGTGATTTTTAAACTTCATAAAACATATTATAAATGAAATTTATGATACTTAAAGGGAAAGAGAATCTTATTTCATGGCATAGAAAATATTCAGTCATGTGCCAATATACTTCTATTATGTTTTCAGTCCCCTATTGTCGGTCATTATTTAGAGCATTTGATAGTTATTTTGTCTAATAAGTTATGACATTGATTGCTTATTTGATGGAGTTCAAAGGGACCAATGGGTGTACAATACAAGCAATTCTCAGCAACAAGCATTGGTGGAATCAGAGAGTAGAATAAGTGATTTTTATTTCTTTGATTTTCATCCTTTTTTATAGAATAAAGTGCCAAAATAGTCCCTTGACAATTTACATGGGGCCATTTTTGTCCCATTCTATAAAAGTGTCAAATTAATCCTCGGACTCTTTTAATATGGACCGAAATTGTCCCTAGGGAGGACTATTTTAGCACCTTTTAAAAGAGAATGAGAACTAGATAGACACTTCAATAGACTCTTCTCTAAATGACCCTCGACAAAGAGTCAAAAGATCATTTTGACACTTCTCTTATATTAAACTTNCCGGACTCTTTTAATATGGACAGAAATTGTCCCTAGGGAGGACTATTTTAGCACCTTTTCAAAGAGCATGAGAACTAGATAGACACTTCTATAGACTCTTCTCTAAATGACCCTCGACAAAGAGTCAAAAGATCATTTTGACACTTCTCTTATATTCAACTTGAATCAGAGATGTTTATCTAGAGTTATGTATATATTATTGGTATGATAGTTTTTATTAAACATAAGAAATTTATGTTTTGGTTGAAAAAATTTTGTTTAGATAATCTTTTAATTTTATCAATTTGTTAATTGTTAAAATAAATTAAATTTTAGAAAATTATTAAATCTTCATAAATTAACATATTGTTTTAATGGTTTCTCATTATATGCTAATCGAGCTAATATTCAAACTGAAATTATACCGAGTGTCACTCTAATGAGCATATACATGAGTCAACATCAAGCATTCCAATTGAACCCGAGTTAACGAGCCAAACTCAAGCACAAATTAATATCCTTGAGCTGAGCTCAAGCCCAATTTTTTATCTCAATTCGAACTCGAGCAGATTTTCTACAATGCAAGACGAACTCCAATCTGCTATGGCTCGAGCTTGACTCCACTCGTTTGACCCCCTAGTCATGATTCATGTGATAATCTTTAAACTAAGAAGTTGAAAGTTAAATAATAATAGATACATTTGAATACAAAATTTTTAATGTGATGCAGCATCTGTCAGTTACACTTGGCAACAAGTGTCATCTCTACAGACTGCGCCACTAGTATATGTACCATAGATGTGAAGTTCGCTGAAAACATGATAGAAAGACATTCACATGGGTCTCCAAAATCAAGAAATAAACAAATTGATGACACAACTATCATATGAACATGCAATTTGAAAACTAAACCAGATAAGGCATTGAATTCTGTAATAAATTCAAGAAAATTAAGACGGAAAATGAACAAGTACCCAAAGCACCAAGTTGTTGCCGTTTTCCAGATCCTGGTGGACGACCTCGTCCTTTAGCCGGGGGTTGGGACAGTGAAGTGTTAGTTTTGTTGCACTCAGATGTAGTAGTCGTAGAACAAAGAGCCAAAGCCATAGTCCCATCAGGCCCATATTTCCTTGGCCTTCCTCTTTTCTTCCTCATGGGCTCGCTCATACCAAACATACCACCTGGTCCCATTCCAACAAGCTCACCATCTCCAGGGTAATTTGAACCTAAAGCACCCAATGGCTTTAGTGCAGAAGATGAAATCGTGTTAGTTGGAAACCTCATCACAGCAGACTTAGCCACGGTCATTGAGTGGCTTGGAACTCCAGCTCCAATTCCATAAGAATTAGAAGAAGTCATTATGCCCAAGCATTCAGACGAATCAAGTCCATAAGGCTCCCTCGCATCCATGAATGATTTTCTTTTTTAAACTCACAAAATATTTACCCCAAAACCGCTACACCTAGAACAAAAACAATCTGAATTGGTAGAAATTTGCATAATTACGCACATATTAAGATCCTGCCAAAGAGAAAAAACATAAAAACCAATTTCGCAAAAAAAAAAATTAAATGAAAATATGTTTCTTCATTGATAAGCAGACTCGTTCCAACCAAAACCTACACAAATCTAAGGAAAAAAAAACCAGAGAATGCAAGGGGAAGCAGCGTTTCTTCTTGCCATAGACCGTGAGAGAAAAGAGCCCCAATCTATGGTTTTCGTCTATTAGGGTTTAGATATGCTCTAAAACCCTAACAGCCAGCGCATTTTTTGCTCGCGCACTTTTTAAGCGGTTACAGGAGTAGTCGAAATGAAGCTTGAGAGGAGATATTACATATTTCAAAAAATAAAAAATTGGCCTGGTCGAAGAAATAAGGATTTGATTCAAAATTTAACCTAACATAATAAATAATTAAATTATTTTAATATAATTTAAATAATAAAATAATCATATATTATCTTTATCGATTCAACAAAATAATGATTTAGTTTAAGATAATGCTTTTGAATTCTTTGAATAATATTCTAAATAAAAATATTTAAAACATGATATTTTATCTTTTTTTTTTTAATTTAAATTTCTTATACATGGTCATTCCATCAAAAATCAAAGTGTTAAAATTGAATAATATTTGAACCGATCAGTTCTCTGATATAAGAAAAAAAGTTTGATGAAATTTTAACTATAAATGCCTAATAAAAGAAAAAGATTAAAAAAACATATCAAATATATTTTATTAATTAAATAATTTCCTAATTCTAAGATTAAAAAATAAAATAAATTTTAAATAAATATGGTGGGTTATTTTTTTTCATTTGGTATCGGATTGGGAACTTAGTAGAAAATTTAGTTAAAATGATGAAACTAAAGTTAAAATTTTTAGTAGAAAATATGAGGGAAATAATTTTACTATTTATAGCAGGGAAAATTGAATTTTTGAAAAATTAAGGATTTTTAGAATAATACTTTTTAAAGAATTTAGATTCTATGAAAATTCTTTTTCAAAAACTAATACTAGATTTTAAGTTAAGGAAAGAAAATAAGTTTTTAACTTTAGAAAAGGGATAGTGAAATTCAAAATCAATAAAGGTTTATCCAGATACTGTAATCCTCACATTAAAAAAGGTAAAAATTAAAATGATCCTGAAAGAAAAAAAAAGAAAAATAAAAAGAAAAATCAATAAAAAAGTAAAGATTAAAATGATCCTGAAAGAAAAAAAAATCAATAAAGGTCTATCCAGATACTGTAATCCTCACATTAAAAAAAGTAAAGATTAAAATGATCCTGAAAGAAAAAAAAAGAAAAATAAAAAGAAAAAGAAAAAGAAAAAGAGAAAGGTAAAGAAAAATAAAAGAAAACTAAATTATGAAAAAGGGAGGAGAAGCTTGAGGAAAATGGTCTAATTAAAAATTGGTTTCGCTTGAATATTTTTAAGGAACAAAACTTAAGATAAATCCTATGCTTAGTGTCAGAATGTATTAGTAAAAATTATTTTCAATATTGAATTTATAAATTATGAAATTAATATTTTTCTAAAAATCCCAAGTTTGGAGAAATTTCAATTAAGTCTTAATTAAATAGAAAATTAGTATTCTTAAATTTAATATTAAATGTTCTGATACTTTAGATATCATCCATCTTACTAGAAATTCTTCTAAGTTAAACTATAAAATTTTAAAAATAAAATTTAGGTCATCTAAAAGAAACCCAAAACCACAAGTTAACAACTTTGGAAAGAGTCATGACAATCGTCCATGGGGAGTGCAAATACATAGGGAGATAAGTTTTGGTGAGCCTAGAATTGGAGATTTTAGTGTGATATACTAAATTCCTCAATTTGGTCTAGATGTTTGGAAACTAAAGCGAGAAATTATCCCTCAGGTGAGGGGAAGTGTGAACTCTAGAGTGCGTAGTACCCCTAGTGTTAAATTATTTTCTAAATTTTATAACATATCAATTTTGCGCACTAGCCGCTAAATATAGATTGAGTCAAGTTTTTTGCCATCTTTTGGAATTTAAATTACTTCGTAATTGTGGATCAGGTCAGTGCGCTACGTAGTACTTTCTCTTTTTCTAGCCTCTCTTGTAGTCATTCTGTATTGTAAGGATTTCCATCCTCGTGAATGTTGCCCTATATAAGACCGCTATAGTTACCTTTTACGGTACCTTCCTCTGACGGCATGGACTGGGCCCCCATCATGACTTGTTTCAGTTTCGGTCCAAGATGTGCTAAATCATATAAGTTGAGGACCATCTTTTGTGTCCTCTGACGGTGTGGACCAGGCCCCCAGCACGACATGTTTTGTTTCCAGCCCGGGATGAAACTGAGATCCCATCAGCTTAGAATTGTTTCTCTCTTTTGTCCAGCTGTGTGGGTTATACTCCAGCTAGGATTGCTAGGAGGTTCTTTCCTCATCAAGATGCAAATGATTCTCACTCTGTAGCATGTGTTGTTGTTGTTGCCACAAGTTCTCTGATCAAGGTCTTAGGAGTAGCTTTCTCTTTAAGAAGAATAGTTTTGCTAGTTTGATGACTGTCCCAACCCCCATTGTTCCAGGTTTCTCTGAGGTCTCGCCTATCCCTACATTGGGTAAGGGCATCTAGAGGAATGGGAATAGGCCACTGTAACTATAAAAGCTAACTTAGCCACAGGTCTCTGTACCTATTGGGATTCCAATTTCCCCTCTATGAGGATTGGGTCATCTTCTTTGAAAGAAGTTCCTTACCTGGATCCTTCAGACGTCCTAGCAAACTTTTTTATTCCTCTTATCCTATAAGCCCTCATAGTAAGATATCAGGGTTCACCTGTCGGTCCATTATGTGGCCGAGATATTTTCTTTTAGTCATGCAGACTATGAGACCCGCCGAGGTGTTGCATAGGAACCTTGGTGTTGTACTCATGCCATCGCACTGGATGTTGTACCAGGTATCATTGATGATCCTGATGGAACAGCTTTGTACTCACTTGATGTGCCCACTCTTTCCACAAGCATAAGGAAAATGTTGTGGCTTCCTCTTCATCGCACTAGATGAATTTTTCCTATGTTGATAAAGGGAGAGCCGGGGCTCACCCCCATCGTTTTTCATCTTATTTTAGAACAGAAATTGATCTCCCTACTCCGATGAATACTTTGTGGGTTAGAAAATTTCTTACCACCACGTCGCTTGATATCCTGCCACTGCATGTAGAACAACTTTCTACATTTGACTGCGTAGAGTTTACTTGCCTTTGCTTTGAAGAGTGTTATATCCTACCTCTTTATGTTTATTAAGTGAGGCTATAATGGATGTTTTATACTCCGATGGGGGACACCCCCAAAAATCTCTTATTGGTAACATGTTGTATCGACTAGAACATTTTTTTAGTCTTGGTCAATTCATGTTTAGCTAGGATGCACGCCTTCTGGCTATTTGAGATTGCATCATTCAATGTGAGCTAGTATGCCTTTTGATTAAACCTCTTAATGAGTGCATTTTAGTGTTAAGACAACCCTATTTGTCTAACTTTTGATTTAGTCAGTCCACTCTGAACCTGGCTAGGATTTGGTGCCTCACAAAACTTGAACCTTATTGACTTTTTAACTCACTCTTGGTGAGAAAGCATCATCACCAGATGGGTCCATCTCCTACATCCAACATCATGGATATGTTATTTGACTTGATTTTGTCACCTTGTTGATAGTCATGTTGAACTGATTAGAGCATTTAATCTCTATAATCAGTCCATGACTCATCATGATACCTTGATATCCGACGTTATTGGTTAGACCTCTCTACTTATTTGATTGAGATATCTCTACATCTCTTAGTGCTCAGACTCTAATTTCTGGAGGCCGTTGAGATGGTTTCAAAAGTAACTGACCCCTTAATTCATTTTTTCATGGGTTCACCTTAGTAGATTCTCGAGGTTGAATCTAGGATAGATCACGAGGATAAGCCTAGGCCAGACCATGTATGCACCTTCTTAGGATTTGAAAATTCTCATGTTTTGGGAGATTTGAACTAAGTCTCAATGATCAAATCCCTTCCTTCAATGAATTTTCACCTAATTTTTTAGAACACATCAGAATTACTAGATGGGTGTCATTAAATGTGAGTAGTTTCAGAGACTATTTATATCTCTTACTTTTCTATTTAGTTAAATTGATGGAAGCTTTACAAGTAATGAAACATAAAATCTTAAGAATCTTTATTCGGGAGAATTTTGAGTTAGAAGAAATTGCTTTATAATAAAAAGAAGCTCACCAAAATAGTGATTCTAAAAAAAAGTGTGAAAGGGTTCAAATCTAAAAATTGGCCAACACTCATGAGAAGAAACTTGAGATGAGTGGAAAATCAGAAACTTCAATATAAAGAACTTTCTAATCTCAAAATTCTCTTAATAAGATCCTTAAGTATAATTTTTTCCAATAATTGTTAAGTGACATTGGGATAACTGGTAAATCAGTAATGGATTTAAAGACATCTCCAGAAAGAAAATTTTTTTTTAACACCAAACATGAATGACAGGCTTGCTTGGGCTAAGGGTGAAAAGAATTAAAGGATAGAGGCTAGAGAAAAGTACTTAAGTAAAATCCCTCCCAGACCTTAATTTTGCAAAATCTCATAAGCGGCTTTGCTGGGGATATGAAAAAAAGAGATTCTAATAAGCTCTGTAAAAAAAATATCAATATGCCAATAAAAAAAATATGTTAATGGAATGAAAGGCTCTTAGAAACTTTTTGTGCTCTTCACCCACGCTTTATGCATCGACTCTCTAGTTCTGGCTGCCCTTCCTTTGGAAGAAAGGCTTGTCTTCTTGTGGGCTCTTCACCCACTAACCTTTACGCTTTGTGTGTCGATCTTATGGGTATGGTAGCCCTTCCTCCAAAAGAGTGGCTTGATTGTTTATGGGCTCTTCACCCATCACTATTANATAGTAAAAAGAAGAGTTTTGAATTTCTAATGGTGGGGTACCTCTTCTAGTTTTCTAAGACTAGGTAGAAAGAAGAGTTTTGAATTTCTAATGGTGGGGGTACCTTTTCTAATTTTCTAAGATTAGTCAATAGGAAAGTCCTATGGCTAGACCTAGGCTACTAAATCCGTATGTAGACTTTCAAGTTGAGTAAATAGGAGAGTTTTGAGTTTCTAATGATGGGGGTACTAAATTTTCTAAGACTAGTCAATAGGAAAGTCCTATGGCTAGACCTAGGCTACTAAAGAAGTTTTGTAGACCTCAACCAAAAGTGAGGTCAACATTGTTCAAGTTGTGTAAAGAGAAGAGTTTTGAGTTTCTAATGGTGAGGGTACCTTTTCTAGTTTTGGAACTCCAAGTTGAGTAAAGAGAAGAGTTTTGAATTTCTAATGGTGGGGGTACCTTTTCTAGTTTTCTGGACGCTGAGTAAAGAGAAGAGTTTTGAATTTCTAATGGTGAGGGTACCTTTTCTAGTTTTCTAAGACGTAGAAAGAAGAGTTTTGAATTTCTAATGGTGGGGGTACCTTTTCTAATTTTCTAAGATTAGTCAAAGTTTTGAATTTCTAATGCTGAGGAGTACCTTTTCTAATTTTCTAAGACTAGTCAATAGGAAAGTCCTATGGCTAGACCTAGGCTACAATACCTTTTCTAATTTTCTAAGATTAGTCAATAGGAAAGTCCTATGGCTAGACCTAGGCTACTAAATCCGTATGTAGACTTTCAAGTTGAGTAAATAGGAGAGTTTTGAGTTTCTAATGATGGGGGTACTAAATTTTCTAAGACTAGTCAATAGGAAAGTCCTATGGCTAGACCTAGGCTACTAAAGAAGTTTATCTTCTAAGACTAGTCAATAGGAAAGTCCTATGGCTAGACCTAGGCTACTAAAGAAGTTTCTTAGACCCAACAAAAGTGAGGACAAAAAATGGACCCTCAATAGGTGGGGTGTGGAAGTTTCTAGACCTCAACCAAAAGTGAGGTCAACAAATGGACCCCCAATAGGTGTGGAGCTAGACCTAGGCTATTAAAGAAGTTTCTAGACCTCAACCAAAAGTGAGGTCAACAAATGGACTTTTGATTTTCTAATAGTGGGGTACCTCTTCTAGTTTTCTAAGACTAGTCAATAGGAAAGTCCTATGGCAAGAAGAATTTTGAATTTCTAATTGTGAGGATACCTTTTCTAGTTTTCTAAGACTAGTCAATAGGAAAGTCCTATGGCTAGACCTAGGCTAATGGTGAAGGTACCTTTTCTAGTTTTCTAAGACTAGTCAATAGGAAAGTCCTATGGTAGACCTAGGCTTGGTACATTTTCTAGTTTTCTAAGACTAGTCAGTAGGAAAGTCCTATGGCTAGACCTAGGCTAAAAAATTTCGAGACCTCAACCAAAAGTGAGGTCAACAAATGGACCCCCAATAGGTGTGGTGTGCTGGTGTAGACCTCAACCAAAAGTGAGGTCAACATTGTTCAAGTTGTGTAAAGAGAAGAGTTTTGAGTTTCTAATGGTGAGGGTACCTTTTCTAGTTTTGGAACTCCAAGTTGAGTAAAGAGAAGAGTTTTGAATTTCTAATGGTGGGGGTACCTTTTCTAGTTTTCTGGACGCTGAGTAAAGAGAAGAGTTTTGAATTTCTAATGGTGAGGGTACCTTTTCTAGTTTTCTAAGACGTAGAAAGAAGAGTTTTGAATTTCTAATGGTGGGGGTACCTTTTCTAATTTTCTAAGATTAGTCAAAGTTTTGAATTTCTAATGCTGAGGAGTACCTTTTCTAATTTTCTAAGACTAGTCAATAGGAAAGTCCTATGGCTAGACCTAGGCTACAATACCTCTTCTAATTTTCTCTAAGACTAGTCAATAGAGAAAGTCCTATGGCTAGACCTAGGATACTGAAGAAGTTTCTAGACCTCAACCAAAAGTGAGGTCAAAGGCTTTGAATTTCTAATGGTGGGGTACCTCTTCTAATTTTCTAAGACTAGTCAATAGGACTCCTATGGCTAGACCTAGGCTACTAAAGAAGTTTCTAGACCTCAACCAAAAGTGAGGTCAACCGCCCATACCACAGGTTGATAGGGCATACCATAGAAGATTGCTTCAGCTTAAAAAACTGACTTTATATTTTGAAATTTTTCTATAATTGTGATTAGATTGAAATGAATCCACTACAAAAGAGACGACTTGAGTTCGACGAGTCTCGCTTCGTCAATGTGAAGGCTCAATCAAGCTTTACTTCAGTGTTTGAAGGAAAAAAGTGTATAGAAGATAGAGTTTTTGAGAGACTGGGAGGAGAAATTGAACGAGTTATTATCGAGCGGAGGTGAGAAAACTTTTGTTACACCACCAATAAGGCTGTTGCAAATATTGTGAAAGAATTCTATGCCAACGTGTTTTATTCTAAAGACGGAATCATTCAAGTGCGGAGATTTCCTGTTGAATTTAATGTCACCCGCATTAACACCTTTTACGAAGTCCCAGACTCTTATAGTTGCCATTATGAATCCTTCAGTATGATGGAAGGCCCACTGAACGATGTGATCAACTTTCTCACTGATGGGAAAGGAACGCGGAAGATTAAGCAACGAGAACGAGTAAATTTTTCTGCTTCCATGTTAAATGCCACCTCTAAAGCGTGACACTATTTTATGTCCTCTACTTGTTACCGACTTATCAACATAGTGAGGTAACTAGAGATAGAGCTATTCTGAATTTCTGTATTTAGAATAATAAAAACATAAATGTGGGGAGAATCATTTTTAAGAATATATTGACTACGACAAGAAATGAAACAAGTGGAGGTCTAGGACATCCTGACCTTATTTATGCACTTTGCCAACTTTCTGGAGTGGAAGCTGGAGGTGATGAGGAATGGGTTTACCCTATGAAACTCATTAGTAATACTAATTTGAAAACTTATGAATCCCATGAAAAATGGAGAACTAGAAGTATGAGTCAAGAACCTTCTACTAGTAGAGATGTCCCCTCTACAAGTTATGACCTTCCACCTTCTAGACAAGAACCTTATACTAGTAGAGATGTCCCCTCTACAAGTTATGACCTTCCACCTTCTAGTTCTAAGAACCTTCTACTAGTAGAGATGTTCCCTCTACAAGTTATGACCTTCCACCTTCTAGTTCCGTACCCTCTCTGATTTGATGAATGAGTTGACCTTGCAGCAAAAAAATATAGACTTAATAAGTGAAAGGATGCTCTCTGATTTGATGAATGAGTTGACCTTGCAGCGGAAGAGCATAGAATTAATAAATGAAAGCCTCTCTGATTTGATGAATGAGTTGACCTTGCAGCGGAAGAGCATAGAATTTATAAGTTAAAGGTCTCAATTTAATGAATGAGTTGACCTTACAGTGAAAGAGTATAGAATTAATAAATGAAAGGATTGGAGGTTTAGAACGTTTACATGATTATGATAATGAGTACCTTCAGAGGCATTCAAATTTTGAGATAGCTTATTACGAAGCTCAGGCCCGACACTACAGAGATGAGCCTGATGTTAATTTCCCTGAGTGCCCCCGATATACTCAGTATCAGCCCAATCCACCTGCTGATCAAGGAGACGAAGACATAGTTTATGCCCACGATATACTCAGTATCAGCCCAATCCACCTGCTGACCAAGGAGACGAAGACATAGTTTGGGATTTTGATATCTGATAGTAATTGATGTACTTGTACTTGGCTGATCAAGGAGACGAAGACATAGTTTAGGATTTTGATATCTAAATGTAATTGATGTACTTGTACTTTTATTTTTGTAATCTTTTGTAATTAGAGATGAATGTTTGTGTATTTGTACTTTCATTTTTATTGTTATGTTGTATTTGGATAAATTTTAATTTTTGTTATAAAGTTAGTGTGGTAGTTAAAGTTTGCGTGTGTAGTATAATGGATGTTGATAAGTACTCTGTGAATTCTAATGTAATTTTTATATTGCATTTTAATTGTAATTGTTTTGTTTAGTATTGTGGTTGTGTTAGTGAATTATTTTGTTTGTTTAATATTTTAGTTTTGTACTTATTTCGAAATTTCATTACCCAGCAATTTCTCTAATGATTTATATGTGTAGAAAGCTCACAAGGTTACAGACCAGGTGAAGTAGAAATTTTGTGAAGGACTGCAAAAATTTCAGAATGATAAAATGCCTAAAATACTGAGCTATGATTTATATTTAGAGCTTTTCTTTCCACCTGTATCATTTTATATTGAAAAATTTAAGTTTGGGGGAGGGNCTTGATGTACTAGTACTTGTACTTTTATTTTTGTGATCTTTTGTAATATAAATGGATGTTTGTGTGTATTTGAACTTTCATTTTTATGGTTATGTTGTACTTGGACAATTTTTAATTTTTGTTATAAAGTTACTGTGGTAGTTAAATTTGCATGTGTAGTATAATAGATGTTGAGTAGTNTTATTATAATGTGATTTTTATTTTACATCTTAATTATAATTGTTTTGTTTAGTATTGTGGATGTGTTAGTGAATTATATGTTCATTTTGTTTTAGTTTTGTATTTATTTTAAAATTTCATTACCCAACAATTGCTCTAATGATTTTAATATGTAAAAAGCTCCAAATGTTACAGACAAGGTGAAATAAAAATTTTACGAAGGACTGCAAAAATTTCAGAATGATGAAAATGCCTAATATACTAAGGTATGATTTATATTTAGAGTTTTTCTTTCCACTTGTATCATTTTATATTTAAAAATTTAAGTTTAGGGGAGGGAACAAAAAAATAAACTATTAGATATCCTCTATTTCAATATTTTCAAAAACTATTAATATGATTTTATATAGTGAATTTAATTCAGGTAACTATATTTTGTAGCTATTTAAATATTATGGTAGATTTAAAGAAATATTTTTGTAATAAAAATTAATTTTGTAACTTAAGATATTTAGTATAAGAGAATAAGATTGTAGTTAACTATTTAAAGTAAAGGAAATTATATTTCAAAGTATTAAGAATCTGGAAATTTATTTAAGAAGAAAAGATTGGGGCTCAATGATGTAAAAGCTATGAAATATTTATAGATAAGTGAATACTTTGAGTTTCAAATTTAGGGAAAGAAAAGTGATGTTCAAAATCATTAAAGGCTATCTAGATATAGTAATCNATGGCTATCCAGATATAGTAATCCTCGCTTAAAAAAAAGGAAAAAAGAAAGGATTGACAACAATCTCTGAAAAGAAAAGAAAAATATATAGGATTGAAAGCAATCCAAATGAAAAAGAGAAAAGAAAGAAACTGAAATGAAAAGAAAAAATATATAGGATTGAAAACAATCCAAATGAAAAAAGAGAAAAGAAAGAAAAAAAAAAAGAAAAATATATAGGATTGAAAGCAATCCAAATGAAAAAGAGAAAAGAAAGAAAAAAAAAATGGAAAGTGAGGAGAAGCTTGAGGATATGCCTAATAAAAAATTGGCTTCACTAGACCTTCCTGAGGTGAGGAGAAGCTTGAGGATATGTCTAATAAAAAATTGGCTTCACTCGACCTCCCTAAAGGGAAAACCTAAATACATTCCTGAACTTATATTTATGAAATAGATCTTTTACTAACAGTGTTCTTATGAAATTCCTATTCTTTGAATATTCTAGGTGACTTAATATTGCAACATATAGTCATTCTTGAAATGAATAGAAGACTAGAACTCTTAAACTTGATGACTAGATAATCTTATAGCTACAGAATTAATTTAATTACTTGAACTTTTTTCTGAAAATCTCACTATGATATTTATCTAAATCAAACTTATAGTATTTTTGAATTAAAACTTTACTACAATAGATCATAACTTTTATGTAGTACTAAAATTACTTGAGGACAAGTAATAGTTAAGTTTGGGGGATTTTGACCAAAGGAAAATATGTTGAGATTTTCATACCTATTTTACACTATTTTCGATGATAGTGCACTTTAAAGAAAGATATTTTTGATATTTTATTGCATGAATGATGAATTAGGGTCATTGGAGCAAAAAGATGCAAAAAGGAGCGAATTTGGAACGGAAAGGACCAAAATGTGAAGATTTGAACTAGGGTGCCAACGGCGAGCCCAATGGCACCGACGACGGACTTTTCCCGAGACTCCATATTTAATTCACTTAGAAGGCCCAACGACGGTGCCCTTGAGGCCGCCGATGGTGAGCTCGGTGGTTATGTCCAACAATGCATTGGATGAGGATGAATTTTGGAGGGGTGCTTAGGAAACTCTTGGGAAAACTCATCCACAACTTTAAAAGAAGATTTTGACCGAAAATAGAAGAGGTCCTGGATGTTAGAAAGGTCCTGGAGGTTAGGGAGGTTCCATTAGTGTATAGAGAATTTACTAGAGTGCCTAAATTGTGAGGAATTCTTTGAGAGATTGTAAGAGTGGAGGGAAAGTTAGAGATTTCTTCCTCCTTGCCGCTTCAAAGAGGAATTATGTGTGCTGTAAAGAAAGGAAGAGAATTAGAGGAACTTCAAGGAGTTAACTTGGGAAGAAATTAGAGATAAGTTTTATTACTTGTTGTAGTTTATATGACTTTGCTTTTATATATGAATTACGGGTTTTGTTGTGTTTTCCCCATGAGATCTGAGTAGCTTTCTCTGTCTTTCTCCTTGTCTTGAGATTTGTGGAATGGTGATCTGAATTGGTGGAGCTATGAAAATGTTAAATAAATTTTGATGATCTTTTAACTTCAATTTTAATTTACTTTCAATCTGGCCAATTGATTTGTTAAAATATGTTGACTAAAATGAAGATTACATCCAAGATTTAGGGAGGTCAAAGCCCTTGAAAGTTGGGTGCAAATAAATAGAGAAATAAAATTATCAGGCGTAGAATTCAAGATTTTAGAGTGACAGACTAAATTCCCCAATTCGGTTCTATCATTTAGGTGTTGAAGTGTAGATGTTAGCCCTCAGGAGAGGGGAACGTGGGAGCTCCGAAGTGAGAGCCGGTATCCTTCCAGCCTAGCCGCAGATTCAGTAAACAAGCATAGGATTAGTCAATGTTCTTTATTCCTGGACCAAAGGGTAAAGAATAGGTATGCTCCTATTTGCACAATACAATTTGAACTGATTCACTTTATCCATTCACTATAATTTCTTGACAAGGAGAAGGATGTTTTCTTATATATTGAATATCACATTAGAACCTTCATTAGTATAATTAGTTATTTAAGAGTTATTAAAATTACATATTTATTTCAATTGCCTATTAGTGACAAATAAGCAAATTGAATTCCATTATTGTGATTACGTATTGTTTTTCTAAAATCTCAGTTCTTAGTTCTAATATTACTTCATGTGGGATCGATATCTAGGACTCCATTAGAACCCTATATTACTTGAGCGATACGTATACTTGTGTTGATAAGTGTGACTTTATAATTATTGAATATTTTATACATCCATCTTTATCGAATCTATAACAGTTATTAAGTTTTTGGTGCAGTAGCTGAGGAATTAAATCTTTTAGCAGCAGTATTAAATACTTATATTTTTAAGCATATATAAAGTCACTGTCAAGTTTTTGGCTCCGTTGTCGTGGAGTAAACAAGAATCATAATTAGAGTAACGGACAAAATGTCAGCCAGCGAGATGGAGGAACAAGTAGAGGATGTCCATTAGGGTCCTCAAGATCTTAAAGCAATCAAGGAATCAGTAATTGAAGAGAAAGTTGAGAAACTCAGGATCGAGATTTCCGAGTTAGCTCGAGAGCACGGAGTTTTCATCGATAGTAATGATGAATATTTTGATTACAAGGATTACTTGGAAGAAGATTTCATGAATGTCCATCTAATTGAAACAAGAGCCACCACATCTGCACGCGAGGCTCAACCTCACACCGAAGAGAACGCCGTAGATGAGTTGCATAGGGTTATCCTCTTAAGGGATGAGCAAGTTAGTCTACTGGAGAAAAGAATAGAAGAAATGACCGCAGCCATGACCGCCATGGCCACTATTCAGGGGCAATCACAAGCGCCGCAATTGGCTTCTCAAGATATCAATCAGTCGGAGATCATGCACATCACAAATGAAAGAAGAGAGGTTGCTTCAACAAAAAGAGACGAGCAATATAGAAAGGATTCTCCATCAGGTGTTATACCAGAAAAGAAATTCAAGAAAATGGTTGAGCAAGTGCGAGACGCTTTAACCCAATCTAAGGGTGGGGCATTGGTTATAAAGGGTAGACCTTACCCGGAGGAATTCAATGTCGTGTCTTTCCCCAAAGGTTTTTTGGCCCCAAACTTCAAGATATTTGATGGGACTGGGAATCCCAAATAGCATATAACACATTTCTGAGCCAGCTGTGGTAACACGAGAAATAGTGAAGCTCTACTCTTCCAACAGTTCGTTAGCAGCTTATCAAGAATTGTTTTTGACTGGTACACTGACTTGCCCAACGGGTCAGTTAAAACATTTTCTGAGTTGGAACAGTTGTTTGTGAAAAGATTTGCCAGGGCACAACACCATGTGTCTATTGGAGAGCTCATGTTGGAAAAACAAAACCCTAGTGAAACTTTGGTGGACTATATTTTGAGGTGGAGAAACCTTAGCATGAAATGTGAACCCCAGCTACAGGAACATCAAGCAATTTAGATTTACTCAAAAGCATTCATGGGCCAGTAGCTTTCATGCTTAAGGGACTCAACATCAAATCCTTCGAGAAGCTACTCAAGAGCATTAATGGTCCAGTAGCTTTCATGCTCAAGGGACTGACCATCAAATCCTTTGAGAAGCTACTCAGTAAAGCCATCAGTCTTTAAGAGAAAATAAAGAACATGGAGCCACACGAAAAGGCTATGGTGACCAGAGTTTTCGAAAAGAAATCAAGAGTAGTAGCAACCGTCGACAAAGGAAAGCAGCCAATGAAGATATATGTAGAAGAGACTCGCCAGTCTTCGTCACAGTATGCTCACAAACAGAGTAGTCAATCCAACCAGCGACCGCCTCAAGAGGGATGACCTCGAACAGAAGATAAGAAAATGTCCCTGTCAGAACATCGTAAAACAGTGTATTCTTTCAAAGATGAAGCTATACTTAAAATATTCAGAAGTCTAATGAAGAAGCCAAAGTTCAGACTACCAGATCCGAAGAAGCCCGAAGAGGTGGATAGGAAGAATGAACCAAATTATTGCTCATACCACCGGTTGCTTGGACACACTATAGAAAAATGCTTCGTCTTTAAAGACTGGATCGAGAGGAACCTTAAAGAAGGGAACATAACAATCCCAAAATAATATTTAAGAGAACCTAAAAAAGGTTCCATAAATATGATTTTGGCTGAGCGAATCTCCCCAATCGATTCGTATACTGGAACAGAGGGATGGAGTACAACTTGGGATAAACTCAAGAGGGTCCTCAATCAAATACAAGATTCATCAAAACAATCTTCTAAATATATCAGAGAAGAAGAATGGAATGAGGTCTAGAGTAGATCATCCAAGAAAATACTGAAAAAAATTCAATCTGCATCAAGACAAGCCTCCATTCAGAGTCCGCAGCATACCAAACCCGAGATGAAGGTTTCGCCAGGAGATCCGTCATCGTCAAGGACAAAGAAGAAGAAGAAAAACGTCACTACAAAGATTGATAGCATGGGAGGGGGGGATAGGATAGGGGTCGCCTTTACTAGATTAGTTGTTTCGGACTCGGGGAAGAAAATCCTCAAACCGTTGACCTTGATTATCGTTTTGTCCCTCCGGGGTCTTATGAATATAATGATTATAATTTTGGCTAAGTTTTAACTGTTTCTAGTGATAATGTAACTGATTATGACCAATCTAACTTCGATCTTGATCCCCAAAACGATCCTCAAATTTCACTCGAGTCTGATGAACTTGTCGTCAAGTCCAAAGAAGGCATCAATGATACCGTTTAGAACAGCACCGATAATGAGGAGCCAATTCTCGAGCATCATGGTACACCGCTTAACATCAACTTAGATCTTTTCAATGAAGAGGAGGAGACATTGGAAGATTTAACAATGATATCTCAAGAAGAAGAAATCACAGAAGTTAACTTAAGGAGCAGAAAAGTGTTATCACCAAGAACAACTCCAACAGACAAAGGAAAGCAGATAATGACTCGAGATGAGATAACCCCACCTCCACCAGTGGAAGAACTACATGATCAAGACAAAATCAAAGCATCATACAAAATAGACTACAACGTGCTAGCTCATCTTAGAAAGTTGTCGGTCTGATTAAGCATCTACAACGCTATGATCCTATCAATGAAGATGAGAGAGTCTCTGGTTACAGCTTTGCTTATCCCAAAAATTTTCTTAGCTAAGTTGGCCAACACATCCTCAGATGAAGTTTGTTTGTTGAAAGAACAGCCTGGGGTAACCTTCATAGACAAAGACTTGCTGCTCGATACCGCCAACCACAATCATCCACTCTTCATCTCCATCAACATCGACAGATTTGTGTTGTCCAGAGTTTTAGTAGATCTCGGAGCATCTCTTAACTTGATGAGCCTACGATAATTAGCCTATTTGGATATTGAAGATCAAGAGCTTACAACCGATAAAATGATGTTAAGAGGATTCAACCAAAAGGGAGAAAGAGCCCCAGATCAATTACATTACTTATGAAGGTTTGAGAACTCGTGACAACCACTAAATTTCATATCATCGACGTCGGGACCTCTTTTAACACTCTACTGGGTCGACCATGGATTCATGAACACAATATAGTTCCATCATCTCTACACCAATGCATCAAATACTGCAAATATAGTCAAGAAAATTGCATCAAAGGAGACCTACAACTATTTTCAGTGCATGAAGTTGGTATCCACGAAGATGTTGCCTACTACGCGCCTCCAAAGATGATTGTCTTCTCTCGTGAAGGTATCACAAATAAAGATGAAGATTCAGAAGAATTACAAAAAAGGAGGTCATTCAACTCCGCTTCAGCGATCTTCCACCACTCCCTTACAACGAGTTGGAGAAGGTTCTTTTAGTTCGCGCACTCGAGGTCGAGGTCGGGGACGTGGACGAGGAAGAATCAATTTAGTTATTGAACGGACTATGCCAACTGTCAACGTTGGTGATGAAGACAATTCTGAAGATGAGATAATGATGACAAGACAGAAGAGACCTCAATATGAGATATCCCTAGAAGATACAGAGAAAAATGAATATGAAACAACGTATGATCGGCTAAACCACAATATGAATGCTATGACCCTTACTCCAATCCTCCCTCAAAAGATCGAGAGTTTAGAGGTCTAGGAAGTTCGTAGTGTTGGTACAAAGCCGATCAAATTTTACAGTGCTTCTACCTGCACTGAGCTTGAAAAACATGTAAATTTGGATGATGATCCTAATGAATTAATAGAATTGCCTTTTAGTTACTTCTCACCTTGTGTTCAAAAGTTAATTCAACAGGGACACTTACCAAAACAAAAGACAAATGATAAATTTTAACTTTTTGAAAAATTATGGAATGGTAAAATTCCAACTCCAAATTCAAAAGAGGGTTTCGGATTTGGTACAGTCGGACCAGTCGATGATTCTGAATTTTGCATGGTTGTTACTGGTGAGTCATAAGAGGATTGCCTCGATATAGAGGATGACTCTACTGATCAACTAATAGAAGATGCTCCTCTAGAGTTTGAGGAGGAAATTAAATCTACCATTGATGAATTGAAAGAGATTAACCTCGAGACTGAAGAACAACCTCGACCTACATTTATAAGTTCTCTACTCAATGACGAAGTATCTACAGAATTGATCAAACTATTAACAGAATTCAAAGATTGCTTCGCATGGAGCTACGATGAAATGCCAGGATTGTCAGTAAAGGTTGCAGTTCATAAACATGGGGTTGAAATAGAGCAACAAGTCATCGTCGAGGTGAAGAAATTAATAGACGCCAACTTTATGAAAGAAGAGCAGCACCCACATGGTTGGCTAACATTGTACCTGTTAAGAAGAAAAATGGACAGATCCGTGTTTGTGTCGACTTCAGAGATTTGAACAAGGCATGTGCAAAAGATGAATTTCTACTACCCATACCAGAGATGATGGTGGATATCGCTTCAACACATGAAATTTTTTCCTTCATGGACGGATAGTCGAGATACAACCAAATGAAGATGGCTCCCGAGGATGCGGCACTTACAGCCTTCAGAACACCGATTGGAATTTTCTGCTACATAGTGATGTCGTTCAACCTAAAGAACGCCGGAGCAACATATCAGTGCGCAATGACGAAGATTTTTGATAACCTCAATCACAACCAAGTAGAATGCTACGTGGATGATTTGGTCATCAAAAGTAAATGAAAAATAGACCATTAGTATGATTTGAGGAACGTGTTTGAACGGTTACGACGATATGACCTTAAAATGAATTCTTTAAAGTGCACCTTTGGCGTTACCTCTGGGAAATTTCTCGGATTTGTTGTCTGTTATCGGGGAATCGAGATCGACCCGGATAAAATTAAAACTATCTTGGAAATGCCTCCTCCTTGAAACAACTACGTTCCTTCCAGGGAAAGTTGGCATATCCGAGACGCTTTATTTCTAATCTCTCAGGTAGGTGTCAGCCTTTCTCGGTATTAATTAAAATGGATGCCAAATTTGTTTGGGAAGAGAAATGTCAGTGGGTCTTCGAGGACATTAAATAATATTTAATGACACCTCCTACATTGGCAGCCTGAATCCCAGGGAAACCTTTGATACTTTATACCGAGGCCCTAGATGACTCTCTTGGAGCCCTCTTAGCCCAAGTTAATGATGAGGGTAAAGAAAATGCACTCTACTACTTGAGTGGTTGCCTAATACCGATGGAGATAAGGTATCCACCTATTGAAAAGCATTGTCTGGAACTAATTTTTGCCGCTCAAAAGCTTCGACATTACATGCTTTCTCATAAGATTACCCTAATCTCAAAAGTTAATTAGTTGCAATATCTAATGACTTGACCAATACTCTCCGAACATTTAGTAAGATGGTCAATGATCTTATTTCAATTTGATATAACTTTTGTTTCCTTCTGTGCTATGAAGGGACAGATACTAACAGACTTTCTCACTGCACACCCACTGCCAGTTAGGTCCTCTCTCAACGACGAGTTACCGGATGAGCAGATACTACAAATGAAATTGTTCAGTGTGCAACACTGGGAAATGTACTTTGATGGCGCTTCGTCAGCTAGAAAAGATAAAGAATCAGGCATAGTTATACCAGGTAAAATAGGGATCAGTTTGATCTTTATCACGCCATATAAGGGTATGTTGAGGTTCTCATACCACCTGACAGAGTCGTGCACCAACAATGAAGTAGAATATGAAGCTTTAATCACCAGATTGAGAATGACAATCTCAATGGATATAACAAACATTGTCATCTATGGCGACTCTAAACTCGTCATCCAGCAAGTTGCCAGACAATACAAAATTTTGAAGCCAATATTAGCAGAATACCATCAGTACATGATGAAGCTCCTGGAGCAGATTCCTGATGTGACTTTCTACCGGATTCCTAGGGGAGATAATGCTCATGTCGACGCTCTAGCAAAACTTTCTAAGGAGATGGCATGTCCCCCAGAGGATTTCATTGAAATCATAGTGCAAGGAAGATGAGTCTTGTCTCAGATCAACCTCGAAACTCTACACAAGCTCAGAAAAGAAGAGGCAATAAACACAGTTTCAGACCTTAACGAAGATTGGCGCAAGTCATTAATAGAATATTTGTATACTGGAAAGCTGCCAGAAGACAAGTTTGAGGCACATCATATCACAAGAATGACTATGTCTTACGCTCTGATAGGAAACGTTCTATACAGAAGATCATTCAATCAAATGTGGCTGCGGTGTTTGAGCAGAGCTGAAGCACAAAATATAGTCAAAGAGGTACATGCCGGATTGTGTGGCGCTCACCAGCCAAGGCCGAAAATGAAAATGAAGATCAAAAGACTCGGGTATTATTGGCCAGCAATGATGTCCGACTACATGGATACAACCAGAAAATGTCACCAATGCCAAGTGCATGGGGTGGTCTTAGACCAGCCTCCGAATGTGCTACACCCAACTGTTGTCTCGTGGTCATTCGAGTGTTGGGGCATGGACATAATAGGTCTGATAGACCCTCCATCTTCTAAAGGACACATGTTTAAACTTGCCACTATAGATTACTTGTCTAAATGGGCAGAGGGAGTATCGTTACGTGAGGTTACGACACAACACGTCCTTCAATTTTTCAAAAGCAAAATTATTTACCGTTTTGGAGTACCGTGAAGAATAATTTTCAACAATGGGACAGCTTTCACAAGCACCAAGATCAATAATTTTGTCAAAAGACATGGGATAGATTGGAGATACTCTACGATTTACTATCTCAGAGAAAATGGTCTGGCTGAAGCCTTGAACAAAACACTGGTACAAATTTTGAAGAAAACACTGGATGAAAACAAAAGGGATTGACACAACAAACTATTAGAAGCCTTGTGAGCATACCAGATGACTTTTAGGACTCCCACTCAGTGTACACCCTATATGCCCGTGTACGGGTCCGAGGCTGTGCTACCGTTAGAAGTCCAAACACTGTCAATTAGAGTTATTGTTGCCAACCAACTCACAATAGGAGAAAGTGCAAAACTCAGACTTAAAGAACTGGAAAGTCTTGAGGGAAAACGACAAGAAGCACAATAACATTTGGAACTTTACCAGGCAAAGATGGTACAAGCCCATGACAAATTGGTCCGCCCAATGACATTCAAAGTTGGTGGCCTCGTACTTATGCTCAAAAGGCCTATTCTTGCACGCCACAAAATAGGTGGAAAATTCGAGCCAACTTGGGAGGGACCATTTATCGTTGAAAAGGTCTACGTAGGAGGAGCCTACCAATTAATGGACTTCCAGGGCGAAAGACCCATGTTACCAATAAATGGACAATATCTGAAAACATATTATGCAACTTGATGTCGCTTGCTTTGAAACTTTGAAACTTTGATTATTTTGGTGTTTATCTATGTGGCCGAATGTCTATAATCGGGTCCAAATTTTGTAATTAACCTCAATATATTGAAAATTTTCTTTATATTTTAAACTTCAAATTTTCTCTTTTCCACTTTTGAGTATAATGTTCCACAAAAATTAAACAAAATTTATATATAAGTAAACAATTCATTTCACTAAAATAATTTAAAATTTACTTTAATAAATACTTTATTTTGTTCTTGTTTGTGTCAAGTTTCTACCCATTGACATTTTTCCTATCATTTGCAGAAAAATGTCGGGACAGAGGCTGATCTTTGAGTATAATGGCTGGAGCCTCACACTAAATGAGAAAATGGCACTGCAGAGCGCTACCATAGACTTCAACATAGACTTTAACCAGGTCGACATGGACTATGAAGGTCCTCTCATGAATGTAGTCAGCTGCAAGGAGAAAGAGGGATTGCTTTCACCGTTTAGGGTGACCGCTAGAGATAATGCATCACGTAAAGGCAAGAACGTGATAATAGATCAAGATCCGATGGAAGGGAGATTGAAATGAAACCTTCTTCTAGGTATCGAGTACGGCCAAGGAGGATTGAGAGAGAGAGAGAGAGGAGTTGCGATGCTTTAACTGGTCACTTCCATGTCAAAAATGACGGATATGCGCTGCTTATAATGCCATAACGAACGACTGGCTCTGTGTCGTGGGCCTAGTAGCCGCCAATAACGAACGACTTCCAGATGCTTCTCTTCGCAGGACCCAACGCAGAAATGCTAGCTGCAAATAATATGGGGCTTTTCTACGAGAAGAACGTAGACGTTAGAGAGAAACAAACAATTTACTCACCCATATTCCTGAGGGGCATATTTATGATCCATACATGAAAGAGACTTCTTCCAGCCTACCCGCCGTAGATGAAGAACTAGGGTTCGTCACAAAGCTAGAGACACTTTCAGCTTCAGATGCCTTATGCACGGGTTGCCCGACTTGCAACGCCGAGATACCTGCAGGGACATCGGCCACAGGGGCATTCGTAGAGTGCCCGGATTGCAATGTTCTACATTTACGACACTTCGGTACATTGGAATAGTGTACCTTCACCACCGATGGATCTTAGACTGTAGATTTTTTATGGATGAGCCATACATCCCATTGGGGACAGATCAATATATACCATGGGGCCCAGGGTCATACATCCCTCTAGATGTCAAATCTCATGTTCTAAATCAGTCAGCGCCTAAGTTTGGGTTACTGCCAATGTTCAGATGGAGGAGCGCCCGCGATGGCTACCGACTCCTAGTACGATGGAGTACTAAAAAATAAGCAAGATGAAAATAAGCAAGTACATTAAATTCTATGAGGAAGTCCAAAAAAGATTCGTCAACATATTGAAAGGTCTGGAGCTGTATACCAGGGTCTTCTCTGAGAATGACGAAAGAAGCATTCTGGACTGCATCTTTAATTTCAGAGATAGAGGCCAAGCGGGCTTTCTAATGGAAAGAACTTACTCTAAGCCGAAGAAATGGATGAGAGGAAAAGGGAGAATCACCATTCGTGCAACTGTTGTTATAATTTTACAAACGACAGATAGGGAAATCTGTCAGGGATCTTTAGACATGACCAGGTAGATCCACTACCTCTTATAATAAAGTGGATGATCAAGAGGATGGTCAGATGGAACATACTGCCAGCTACCTGCATCCCGAACAGTCGCATCATCAACATATATAACGAGGGAGAGTGCATACCTCCTCACATTGATTATCATGATTTTGTAAGACCCTTCTGCACGGTCTCATTTCTGAGCAAGAGCAATATATTATTTGGGAAAGAGATAGACATTGTCGGCCCTGGCGAGTTGAGAGGAACTATAGAGATTATGCTGCTAGTTGGTCCAGTTTTAGTTCTGAAAGGAAATGGGGCAGATGTTGCCAAACATTGCATTTCAAGGGTACGACACCGTAGGGTGTCTGTGACCTTCCGTAGGATGGACGACGGCAAAATACCATATGGATTTCAGCCAGACCCAGAACTCAAAGAGCTACTGCCGTACGAGCTATGAGAGGGTTGTACCTCTAAGTACATGCTAAGGGAACTCTTATCCTGGAGCATGGCTTAGAAGGTCAGCTCGATCAGGAGCTCGTCATACCTGATACAGATGGTTAGAGGGTTCACTTACTTTTTTTTATATAGCAACATGATATGTATCTGATATACTCAGCCTACAATGTATTCATGGCATGAGGTGTTCTGGATGTACTTCAACATGGACTATACATGGTATCTTTTTAGGCATTAACCTATGTTTGATCTGTGACATCTTTATTGGAGTAGATTTATGGAAATTTCTCTCATAAGTGTGCCTTTTTGTCAGTTGCCTTTTTGTGCGATGGATGGAAGCGACAAACCACGCGTTGGTTCAGAATTTCAATGAACGAAGAATGAAGCAATAAATCTTTAACAATAAATAAAATTCAAATAAAAATAATCACAAATGAATAAACAACAAAACAAATTTCTTTTGAAAATCAACCAATTAAAATTAAAATTTTAAAGACATTTTTTGAAAAATTAAATGTGATAAAAACAACAAGGAAAGAAAATGAATCTGTTGAGAGGATTCTGTTGGTTTTAGAGTTTCTTACTCTTTGTGCGCGCATCACAACCATCTTTATCTGCATTAACTCTCTTCACATCCCCACATATTTTCACATTCTACAAAAAACTTTGCAAACCTTCTTCAACAAAATCAACCTTTTCACATGACACATTTTTTGCAAATTCAACATCACAAACTCTCTACACTGTTTTCATATGACTCTCAGAGTCAGTATCCAAATTTTGACTCCCCATCTTTGAGATTGGTATGAGACCCCCTTTAATGGAGCATGACATCCTATTCTTCGAGGTGGTTCCTAACTTTTGACTCTCTTTTCAAAAATGATAACCAAAATTCAATTCTCATTTCAGAATCAGTACCTAAATTATGATTCCTTCACATATTTTCATATTATATTTACATATTCCCCACGAATTCCCATGTGTGAATCTGCATATTTTCTACATAAGAGCACATATATTCTCTTATCACCTCTTGGGTTGGATGTGAGTCCTAGTGCTTTCCTTCCTAATGTGGCGCATATATTTTCTTGTTGCCTCTTGAGTTGGATGTGAGTCCTAGTGCTTTCCTTCTCAATGTAGCACATATATTCCCTTGTCACCTCTTGGGTTGAATGTGAGTCCTAGTGCTTTCCTTCCTAATGTGACACATATGCTTTCTTTTTACCTCTTGAGTTGGATGTGAGTCCTAGTGCTTTCCTTCTCGACGTAGCACATATATTCCCTTGTCACCTCTTAGGTTGGATGTGAGTCCTAGTGTTTTCCTTCCTAACGTGACACACATATTTTCTTGTTACCTCTTTAGTTGGATGTTAGTCCTAGTGCTTTCCTTTTCGATATAGCACATATATTCCCTTGTCACCTCTTAGTTTGGACGTGAGTCCTAGTGCTTTCCTTCCTAATGTGACGCACATACTTTCTTGTTACCTCTTGAGTTGGATGTGAGTCCTAGTGCTTTCCTTCTTGACGTAGCACATATATTCCCTTGTCACCCCTTGGGTTGGATGTGATTTCTAGTGCTTTCCTTCCTAACATGACGCATATACTTTCTTGTTACCTCTTGAGTTAGATATGAGTCCTAGTGCTTTCCTTCTCAATGTAGCACATATATTCCCTTGTCACCCCTTGGGTTGAATGTGAGTCCTAGTGCTTTCCTTCTTAACGTGACACACATATTCCCTTATCACCTCTTGGGTTTGATGTGAGTCTTAGTGCTTTCCTTTCTAATGTGACACACATATTTTCTTGTTACCTCTTGGGTTGGATCTTTCTAATGTGACACACATATTTTCTTGTTACCTCTTGGGTTGGATGTGAGTCCTAGTACTTTCCTTCTTAACGTGATGCACAGATTCCCTTATCACCTCTTGGGTTAGATGTGAGTCCTAGTGCTTTCCTTCCTAACATGACACACATATTCCCTTGTCACCTCTTGGGTTAGATGTGAGTCCTAGTGCTTTCCTTACTAACGTGACGCACATATTTTTTTGTTACCTCTTGGGTTGGATGTGAGTCCTAGTGTTTTCCTTCCTAACGCGACACATATATTTTCTTGTTACCTCTTGAGTTGGATGTGAGTCGTAGTGCTTTCCCTCTCAATGTAGCACATATATTCCCTTATCACCTCTTGGGTTGGATGTGAGTCCTAGTGCTTTCCTTCCTAACGTGACACATATATTTTTTTGTTACTTCTTGAGTTAGATGTAAGTCCCAGTGATTTCCTCCTCAATGTAGCAGATATTTTCTTCGTCATCGCTTGGGTTGGATGTGAGTCCTAGTGCTTTCCTTCTTAACGTGACATATATTTTCTCTCTGTCACATGTCATTTTGAATATAACTCCCCAGTGATAATTAGAACTGGTACAGTTCTTTCTTTCTGGAGACATATCCTTAATGGTTGTCGTCTTCCACACTATTGTTACCCTTTTGAGCTGAATGTGAGCCTTTGTGTTTTCCATCTCAATTCAGTCCTCCCACACAATCCTTTGTCTTCTTTTGAGATCAGTTTCAAGACCACCTTAAATGGATTATGGCATCTGATTCTTATTTCGGGATTGATACCCAAATTTCAATTCCCACCTCGGGGTCATCACTTATATATTGACTCCCATCCTTTATAAATATCTGAAATTTCATAACTCAAAATTCACTCTCTGATCCCCAGCGAGAGTCCCTACACATTGATTTCAATCAGACGATCATTTGCTAATTCTCCAGCAGAAGCAAATCACACACACAACTCTACTCATACTTACGGGTCTGTTGACTTAGGAGTTTGTATTGGTTTTTGTTGATCTCGTCGATCAACGCCAATACGAGCGGTGGGCTTGCCAAACAAACCACACCTATTGGGGGTCCATTTGTTGACCTCACTTTTGGTTAAGGTTTAGTTTTTCCTCTTTAGTAGCCTAAGGTCTAGCCATAGGACTTTCCTATTGACTATTCTTAGAAAACTAGACCCTCACCATTAGAAATTCTACACTCTTCTTTACTCAACTTGAAGTTCCACATATTGGTCATAACCGCTAGCACTTAGTAGGTGGGGTCGTTATGGGGGAGCTCAAGATGAGTTCCCTTAGGATTGCTTGACCTTAGAGTTGACCCTGGGTGTTGGTCTAGGGCTAAAGCAATCGCTTACACTCACAATCACTCACTACCCTAAACCCAAAATTTCCTAACTTTGGTCCCTTGATACTTTTGGGAGACTCATGTAGGTGGTCTCCTAGACCCACTAGCCCTAGGCTAGGGTTTAGCAAATACCACTACATAGAAAACCCAAAATGAGATTTTCATTGGTTCATGGCTTATTATTGGTGGTTGGCACTCCAACTCTACCAAGATACCCAACTTAGCCTTTTGCGCTTAAATTCCCCCAAATTACCTAGATACCATGGGACCCCAAATTTGGCCAAAATTCCCAAATTTACCCAAAATATCCAAATTGGTTCAAAAATCAATTCAAACACCTTGAAAACACCCAAACTACCCAAAATCACCAAATTTGCCAAATTACCAAAACACCCTACCTTACCCCAAAATTCCAAAAATCCTAAAAATTCCCAAAGCCTCCGAAATATTCCCAATTTCATTTTTCTCAACTATCACATAACCCAATTTGGCCAATTAGACCATCTTTAATCTGAACCCCCAAATTGCCCTTTAAAGGCCCATATTTTCCCCAAATCACTCCAAATATTTATCAAATAGGTCACAATTTACCCAAATTTCAATTATAAACTCAAACCCACTCTTGATGTGACGAATCAAGACTAAATCCAAGCTTAATTAGTCCATCATTTGAACCCAATATTGATTTAGATCAAAATCCCAATTTTGGCCCCATAACTTGGTTCCACCAAATTGAACCCATAGCACCAAATTGAACCCACTCCACTCAATTGGCCACAATTTCTGTTGAAGAACCTTCATAACATCCCCATATATCAAACTTGACCTTAAATTGCCCTTGTTGAGGCCTCAATTTCATTTGATTTCAACATAGGTCCAAAAAGCCCCAAATTTGCCCCAAATTGGCCATGTCTCAAAATCTCACCAAATTGATGGCCTAGCCCCAAAATTTTCACTCTATCCCTGCGTGAAAAATCTTCACAACATCTTCCTTGATCATTTGAACCATTTAATTTGGACTTAGCCCTAGGCTAGCCCAACCTAGACCCATGTCTAGCCAATCATGCTCAAATTGACCAAATTTAAAAAATCCTTTAAATTGACCCTCTAATTGAACTCAAAATCACTTAAACCCTTCACCAAAAATCTTCATAACAATCATCTACACAATGTTGATCAATCCATTGGGCCAATTGATATGGCTAGCCTAGCCCAAACCCAAGCTTTGATCACTTGAACCCAAATTGAACCCATGCACTAAAGATGACCTAACTACCCCAAGTCACCAAATTAATGACTCCACAGCCATTAGTTGGACCCTAGTGACTAGCCTAAACCCCATAAAACGACTTAAGCTAAGCCACGGACCAAAGGTCCCCAAAATCAAGGGATTTAATCCAATATTTGCTTAAGCCTTGGATATTTTTGCCAAAACAAAGCCTAAACACATTAAATTGTTGTGACATATTCCCCTAGCTCACCTGACCTCCTTAGCCACCTCCCCTAGCCGGCCGGCCAGCCTAGTGGCCGGAAAATGGCCAAACCAAGAGCCACCCCCATGGGATTATACCCAATTCAAACCTAGAGGCCCCCTCATCTAAATTGAAGCTTAGAGCCTCTTTGTCCTCCACCTAGGCAACACATTTCACCCCACAATTGACCATGACAGCAAGCCTAAGGCCATTTTTATAAAAAGCTCCCCTCCACGGTTATGGAGGAATAACTGAAAATTCCTTTAAGAGACTTCCACAAATTGATCCTAAAGCCTCTTTGAGACCTCCTCAGTGCAACCTAATCATCACATTGCCCTAAATCCCCTTGCCGGAGCCCAATTTTTTAGCTCAAAACCTTGTCGGAGACAGGACAAAGCTCTCCACACATATAAACTCCACCAAACTCAAATTAAACTCACCCACACCTTCACAACATTGAAAGAAGCCAAAGCCCCATCAAATCCCCCTTCCATAGAGCCCCTAGTATACACTTTGATCAACACCTGAAATCGCCCTTGGTCAAGTTTGGGTCTAGGCATTTCACCATAGCAAGAGGCTTAATCCTTAGGTTCTTTGGACCCCAACAAACGTGTCGAGACTCTCTGATCAAAGATTCCCTTCTCAGAGCCAAGGTATTGAACCTCTCCTCCTCCTCTTGAGCCTATTTGGATTCTCTATTTGATTAGGCTTAATTTAATTGCATGATTACCGTATGGATATGTTCGTCTCACTTAGACGAGTCCATAGGATCAAACCCGAAGTGATTTGGTTGAGTCTAGGCTGAGATCTTAGGGTTTTAGTGTGGATGATCACGGGATCATTCTATCGAGGATGATGACAAGGAGTCGTCCGATCGCGCGTGTATCAGATAGATGGAGGAGATCAAGCCGGACAACGTTTCCTTACATGAACCGCGGGCCGAGTCAGCAACTACGTAGATGGCGGCATCCAACCAGAGTGCGCCATGCGTGCCTTCGAAGCTTCCAAGGATACAGTCAGTGTTGCACGCGTCTAAATAGATAAATAGGGAGTTTAAAAAATAAGAAAAATGATCCCTAGCTTTAAAAGTTCATATCTTGGTATAGTAAAATCATAAAAATAAAATAAAAATACCCTCTTCTCAGCGAACAAAGGAGAATAATGTAAAAATGATTTAGAGTCCATTTGATGCATATTTTATTTTTAATTAATTCAACACTGATTTGGATGTTTTAATTCTCTATGCATGTAGTAATATCACCATGGCTTGAAATTTTAGCATGTTGTTACCCCTGTCTTAGGAAACATTCTCTAATTTTTCCAAAGTTAAAGGAGGTCTCTAGACAGAGAATCACATTTTTCAAGTTTATGTGCAATATTTGCTTAAATTAATCATGAAAATTACCATGATGCTTAGAAAAATCCAATAAAATTTTGGAAGGTTTATGATGACTAGAGAGCCTTTAGGAAAATTTCTGATAAGCCAAATCATTCAAAATACACCTAATCTTTACAAATCCTAAATCACTAAGATAATTAATTTTAAAAAATACAAAAACCAAAATGACTTGATTTTTGATCTCCACTATTGTTTAAGATTTAGAAAGCTCACCATAAAAAAGTTTCAAAATATTTGAGGTTCATCTAATATATCAAATTGATTTGTCAATTTAATTAACATTTTTGGCACTAAAATGATTTTTAATAATTAAAATATAACTTGAAAAATTATAAAACTTGGTTTTTTGAGTCCGCGGCTACGTGGATGGTGGCATCCAACCAGAGCGCGCCACGCATGCCTTCAGAGCTGTCAAGGATACAGTCAGCACAGCATGTTTAAATAAATAAATAAATAAGGAATTTTAAAAATTAAAAAAAGATCCCTATCTTTAAAAATTCATATCTTGGTATAGAAAAATCATAAAAATAAAATAAAAATACCCCCATGCTNCCTCCTTTTTACCCCACAATTCTACACTTAAAGCAATATGAGAAATGTCATCATACTCGACACGCTGAAGAAACGTACCCTTTAGGCCTTCAATACACATACCCATAGGTAATTTTTTTGACAAATCCATCGTGACAAAAATTCTAATAAACATACTTAAGCCCCCAATTATTGGTGCATGCATCTAGCTAAAGAGGTTTTCCAAGCATTCTGATGAATCTAGCATTATTAACACTATCGCAAAATTGGAGAGGCGGGTGAGGAAATCTAATCCAAACTAGTGAAGAAAAGTCATTTATCATTTAAGGGGAGAAATTGGGAGTCCATTTGTCCATACCAATAATAATTCCAACAAAAAATTCAAGGACCACCCATAAGAGCAGCATCTCCAGCTTCCTCAGAAGTAAAATTAAAACAATTAAGCTCCACAATGAATAATTGGAACTCCCAAAATTGCACCCATTTACAATTCAGCTCAGCCTTGTGTCAGTAAATATGAACCTTCTTACCATGCAACTTTCCAACCAAAGCCTTCTTTAATCCATCCAGGTTTTCCTTAACAGCTTCCTTGGGTAAGATATAGCTATTCTCTGC